>JAKSZP010001875.1:0-58952 GCA_022478985.1 Massospora cicadina | reverse complement strand
CAGCTTGCATGGAGGGTTGGATTTGATTGATCAGCTGAGGCTCCCTGCGCATTGTCTTATGCATTATTGTTGGCAGAAAGCACAATCTTGTTTAAATCTTGAGTGTGGTTTCTGCCTCTATTTCATGACAAGGTATTTGGTCTCACCATGACCCTCTGGCAGTGGGTCACTCATATGATATTAAATGCCTCAACCTGGCGAAATGGACGTACAACTGGCCAGGAATCTCTAAGGATATCCCAGCGTAGATTGCCAGTTGCATAATGTGCACATGGATTGAAATCTGATTAATCAGGTCTGAATGGTCTTCTCCATCCCCTGTAGCAGGCTGGGGGTCCGTGGACCTCAGTATCTGTCAACTTTATTGGTGGGCTTCCCAGCTCCAAGGGTTTAATGTGATTATGGTTTTGTAGACCACTTTACTAAGTTTGCCTTGTATATCCCCTGTTACTTATTTATTACCTCTGAGGAAACCACCTGACTCTTTGCGTGGCATGTCATTCTGATGTTCAGTTTTCTGCAGGAAATTCTAAGTGAAATTGGGCCATAGTTTATGGCACGCTTTTGGATGGCACTCCTGGCTATTTTGAAAATTAAGTCACGCCATTCTACCGCATACCATCCCCAAACAAATGGGCACATGAAGTTGGTTTACCAGATTTTCAAGCAGTATCTCTGATTTTACACCACCACCCTGAAGAATACCAAGGTGGATAACCTTCTGTTGGCACAATTAGCATACAATAATTCTTCCACATATCTGCCAGTCTTTAGCCTTATGAGGCCATGTTGGGGTATAACCTACTTTTTCCCCAGGTCTTTGCCTTCACCTGGAGGTCTTTGCTGTAGCAGAACATGTGCAGAAGATGTGTAGCACATAATCCCTGGTCTTGGAGTATCTGACCAAAGCCATCATCAATTAATTGCAGTTTACAGTTTGGAAGTATCTTCCTGCTTATTAAATCATGATGGGTTTCTCAGTCATGCTCAATAAATGCCACCTGTGAATGAAGTTACTCTCAGAAATCTGCGAGCAAATGTTTGGGTCTTCATGGGGTCAAGGAAGTTTTGGGTAATGTAGCCTTCCAGCTGGCTCTTCCCACTCATTGAAACAGAACCCCACTTCTACGCTTCCAAGTTGTCATCATTTAAAGGCACAATGCCTGAAAATATTGAGCTAGTAGTGAATAAAGACTCAGTGAAGGTGGTTGTGGATGCTGTTTTGGAATCTCATTGCTTTCATCATTTGGTGCAGTACTTGGTGGCATAGAAAGCCTTCCTCTTGTATAAGAACAGCTGGGTTAGTGCTCACAATTGTGTAAATTATCATAAGTTAGTTGATGCCTTCCACATGGCACACCCAGATGCTCCCTTCCCTCCCTAGAAGGTTGCCTCCATCATGGCAATCATTCTCTTAAAGGCACATAAAGATTTTCACTGGCCCAAAACCTCAGTGAGTGTGCTCCCTCAACCTGAAATGGGAAGAATAATACAAGTATTGGGGACCAACCCCTGTGGCTGAATCAAGAGATATTTCTATTTCAGATAAGGGGGAAAAGGCTGGCAGCCATCCCCCTTATCACTCTGGGTGATTAGCCCATGGGGTAGATGAAAGGTAGGTGATAGCATATCCCTTGAAGATCATGTCTTTACCCTATGCTAACCACTCATGAGTTAGTACAGAGAATTTAGGGTATGTGGGGAAGTGGTGGTGGCCAGTGGCTTCCACCAGCAGGGGTTGGTAGTAAAATTTCCCCTCAAAAGGTTGTCTCCACCAGTCCAAGTTCCATCAATAGTTAAATGAGCTCCACTTGGAGTAAATTAAGTAAATCAGTTTTGGGCATGGGAAAAACTTTCCGCATTGATTCCTTGTCACCAGTAATTGTGAGCCCATTCCTGATAGGTATGGGTATAACAAACCCCTTCCCAACACAGTAGGATCAGCTATATATCTCAGCCATAGGTGTACCCAGTCACCCACCAGACAAAGTAATACTGATCCACTAAATGAGATTGTATTAGAAGAAAAGTTAGTAGCAAAGTTCAAGCGTGAGTTAGCTGGACAGACCAGGAGCAATCTGGTATCAGAATTTCTGGATACCAATTTAGTGTAATTAAAATTGCAAAATTATATCCAATGGTGAAAACAGTCATTTGGGTCCCCAATTTGTTTTGTGAGCTTATAAGGCATTGGACTCTGATGGGTTCTGCTGTCACTCCATTTTACCCTTTTTCTTTTTTAGCACTAGTGGTGCCCAACTCCATTTTACCCTTTTTCTACTTTTAAAAATTCCAATAAAAATGATCCCCAAAAAAGTTTCAAATTTTATTTGTGAGTTTTATCAGTCCACCAGATACCTTGCAACTATGATTGCTAATTTTAGGGCTTGTTGGCTGGTGCTCATGGCTGCCTTCCTATTATCTCATTATCAATATGGATAGCTGTACCAAAGGTATTCTGCCTGGGGTTATGGATATTAAATCACTTTGAGGTCCAGGCCAGTCTTATTATTATCAGCACACTCCATGACAAGTACACTCTTTCAGTCATAGTGATTAGCCAGAACAGGCACTGATGTTTTTGGAGATAGCTGCAGCAAACCATTAGGTTGCTTTTTAAAATAAAACTTTTTATAATATGATTGGCTCGATTTACTTTTCAAATGTTAAAAATATATAGGTCGAATTGAGAACCTCTCCTTTTTTAAAGTCGGTTAAAAATGAGTGATATGAGCGAAAAAGTTCGACTAAAAATTTCATTACACAGCTCGTAAACTTTCGGATGAAATGGTGCAGCCCTGACTGATTAAAAACGATTAAATAGAAGCGGCTGCGTCGGTTGTTGAAAAAAACTGCAAGCCTAACTCGTGCAGAGCCCAAGACCATTGCAAGCATTTTGCTCAGGAACCACTCAATTTTTTACAGTGCTTTTAAAGTGATATTATTTCGCTGAAATCATATTATATCGCACAAGGCGCGCTACTCTTTGCCAAGTAAGCATGTTAACGATATTTTTGGCTTTTACCATTGTTAAAATCTTTTTGTTTTTACGTTGCAAATTAGCGCTGATTAAAGCTTCTATTATATTTTTAGTTTTTGTTGGGCCCAAATGGCTTTATGTTTCATCTAAATATGGCTTTATTTTTATATCGTGTTTTTTGGTAGCTAAAACTTTGCCGACTCTTTCATATTTCCTTTCTCCACATACCTTTTTTGTCTCCTTTTCGCTTTTCGCTTTTCGCTTCTAAAAGCTTAAGCTCTTTATATAGTATAATATATGGTACTGTTTAGCTAATATAGCGTGTATGAAAATAGCCTTACAGAGACTATTTTAACTCAATATCAAGACTAAACTTCAAAGGCTTTTAGAAATATATCCCCATTTAATTCAGCCGTTATAGTGACTTTACATCTTAGCTTTATTAAAAATTTTAGTTTTTCAAAGTTTTGCTGGAACTACGATTTTTGAATGCTTTAGCTTGGAACCATTGAAGTTTTTAAATTCAAATACAAATAAAGCGACAAAAAGATTAGTCTCATTGTTTTATTTTATTTCTACATTTCACAAATAGTTGACAATAACACTTATACCCTCTCTGTCGAGATTTTTCTCAATTTAATAACTTAAATGTCCTTCTTTGATTCAGCACACGTATTAACTTTGACCGGACAGCATTCTGAAGCCTTTTCCGTCCATGGCTTCTAATCTATTTTCGGATGGAATGCTTTCAAACTCCATCCACAGTATTCAAACTACCAGGCATTATCAGTGCCAGCGGGTTGCTGTTTGTCAGTCAACACTTTCTAGAGTCACTTCATCCCGGAAACAGCCGCCGTCTAGGCAAACATCAAGAGCAGTAGGGCGGGTTTTATTACAAAGTCGAGCTTCAAACTCCAAGCCACAAAATTCGCCATCGAATTCGCCTTTTGTTCCGCTCCTTGAACGACTGAGGAAAGTTAACAACCGACTTCCCGAGCGCTTTAGGATACGTCCAACTAAAAGGACGATCTCACCGCCAAACCGTCGTTTAACGATGCCAATGGCGCCGAAGCTGCTTACTGAAATCAGGTGCCGGAGCCACCCTAAGCCCCCACCACCATCAGATCCCTCGCCTTTTAAAGCCCGGCCGGTGAACTCCAGTATTCTTCGATCCAAAGGCAATTTGGGAGTGCCACGAATTATTAAGACTAGTACAACCAAACCACGGTCCCCTAACCTAAGTCGAACTCGACAGCGGAATACTCCAGTGGGAGAACCTAAAGACGCATCCACTGAAGGCACCTCACATTGCACACGCCTTACCAGGAGCACCTCGTACCGTACGCATATCAATCACAGTGGGCACAAGTACACTGTTCCTCACCCCTTTACCTTCGCTTCTGACAAAATTGCTGAAATTAAAATGCGGGAGTTCGAGCGTAAAGTTCGCCAGCAAATGCTTGAAGAGGAAAAAGCGCGTCGATTCAAGGCCCAGCCCATGCCTTCCTTTTCTCCTAAGGTAATCTATTGTTCAACGCTTATTGTTTTGATTTAGTTGCCCCCTAGAGTTCCGCGGCGTCCTCTGACGGTGCCAAAACCTTTTGTTTTTGCAGTTGAAGCGAGATGCTCGCGATACCAGCGCCTCATGCAGCAGAAAATTAACGAGGAAGGTCGTAAGCGCCTGAATGAGAGCTCGAGCTTCCGTGCCCGTCCCGCGCCTAAGCTTGCACCGGTGCCTGGTGTCCGCAAGTCTACTTGTCCACCCACCATCCCTCAGCCCGTTGTCCTGCGTTCAGAGCAACGTATGCAGTTCCGTCGCCAGTTTGAGGAAAAGCTCCGACAAAAAACAGCTGAACAAGAACGGATACGTCAACAGAATCTAAAAGCACAAAAGGTATCTGAATTCAATTTAAGCTAACTGGTTAGGAACGTGAAGCTCTTCAACTGCGCTGCTTAAGGTCTCAACTTGTTCCCAAAGCTCGCCCTGTTCCAAATTATCGTTTTTTCCAGTTAAAAAGATCTGATAAGCCGTTAACTTCGCCTCACTCCCCAAATTTTACCAAGCGTTTCAGGCTTTAAGTTGCTCTCCTTGTTTGTAAAACAACTACTTCTTCCTAGAGAATATTTAATCTTTTATTATTCATTTTTATTCTTTGAGTAAATCACACGGTATGATATAGTAGATTTATACCCTAACCTTTACTAGATACTATGAGTTTTAACACTAACTTGGGCCACCTTATGATCATATTAAAGTCTTTAATTCAAATAATTCTGTTTAAGGCTTCAAGTTTCTAAATTTAGATGGAAGACCTATGCTAGGCAGTTTAAGGTTATCAGATAATGAGTTAAACTATGCTTATAGAATTAATGACAAAGTTGATCCTCGTCAGATAATCTAACTGCCTAAAGCTAAGATACAGAACCTTTTATTAAGATCTTTAAAAACCTATAAAGGAAGAAACGTAATTTTCAATTAGTAGCTAGTTAAAAAATAAAACTAAGTGGTTATAAATGGGATGGAAGACTAAGATCTAAAAACAGGAGCTGAAGTAGACCACCAATATAGTTTAATTTTAAATGAACTAAAAGGGAAATAACAGATTGAAACCTATACATGCAATAATACCAGTTTCCTATCTACCTAATCTCCAACTTTTAATTTTTATTTTTACAAGAATTCCATCTGATTGTACCCTTTATATGTTTTTGACAGCTTTTATATTTATACTCTTGTTGGAGCCAGTTTGCATTTGCAAAAATAACGTGCTTCAGAATTTTATCCTGCATAGCGATAGATTTTTAATAGGTGATACCAGGTAGTAATCTTTCTGAATGATAATTTCGAACGGTCATTCTTACCTTTGCCATTAGGGGGTGACTTAAAAGTGGATGGTTTATCTTAAGATCCGATATAATCTGGGTCCTTAAATTCTAGCAATATAAAATAAATCAGGGTATAATAAACTGGCACTTGGTACAAGTTTGATCTATAAATTAGTACAGAAATGATAATTTTTAGGCTTGCTTTAAACTTATTAAAATAACCATATAGAATTATATGTTGATTTCTATCATTTCTGTTGTAAGTTGCCATAAAATGCTTACACATTAACACTCATCACATAATAAGTGTTATGTGATGGTTTGGCTAAGGTGCTTATAAATTCAAGTTCGTTTATATACAATTTAAAGTAAAACTGTAATAGTCAATATACAAAGCATCAAAAATAGCAAACTATGCCCTAGTAGGTTTAACATTAAGCATTTGAGGTGGGTAGACCTTGGGACAAATATACCACACCGAGAATTTTTCTAGCTAGTACAGGTTTCGAACTTGTATTGAACAAAACCTGCACTAGGGTGATTTAACATTAAAAGATGTACATATATAACCAAATTAAAATGACATGTATAGCATAAACTTTTGATATTAATTGCTCTATCAGGGCACAAAGTGGAAAAACTATTTAAATTATAAATAATAGATATTAGAGGGATATGAGTTAAAGCTGAAATAATAAATTAAATTAAAAGGCATCTGATCAACTCATGCAAACAGAGGTTAGAAGTATAAACAACATCCTATAGTTTTCTGCCAATTATGCTTGATTAATTTAGCTAGACAATAATTTGATGCTAAGTGTGACGGACACCATATTCCAATGATGGCTGGGTGAGGTTTGCTAACAGGGCTACAGTCAGAGCCCTCAAACAGGATGAAGCACTATATATGAAAGGTGGGCCCATCAAATAAATTGGTATCTTATAGAGATTACCTGGTGTTAAAATTTTTGCCCACCTCTCTAGCTTCCTAGGTTACCTGATGGATTGCTAGGGGATAAGTCCAGCTAGTGAATTAATTGGATATCAGTTGACTTCAATTTTGGGTTAATGTACAAGGATTTTGGGTAATTTTCCAGGTTTGAATCTGTCAAGGATTGATCCGTGTGAATGCTTAAGCTCTCAAGAGCAAAGTTGCTGATGAAATTGGGGCATCTGATAGTTGATCACAGATTAATTATCAGGTGTATCAAATGGAATTGTCAGGTTTCTTCTCTGACAGATTGGGAATTTAAATAGCAGTTGAAAGGTGAGTGATACCACCTGCAACTAGCAAATTAATCAGTTGGTTTGTGACCTGCTATAATGGGTAAAGAGTTTCATTAACTAAGCTGGTAACTATCCAAATGTGGATAGTTCACTGTGATCAAGTAGGGATGTTAGGGACACATTTTCTAGCTCTTTCCATTTTTAGGTCTCTGGGATATCCAATGGAGGAATACCTTACCCAATGAAGAAGACTATCACTGGTAAAGATGTCATAGGCAAATTTAATGGCAACAGCTGCCATTTCATGGTTAAGGTGCCAACTGAGGAGTTGGGAACCAAATTTCCCTTATAAATTTCTAAGCATTTCATGTTGATAAAAAAGATCCTGATAGTAGTAATAAGCTCTATTCATATCTAGTTAATAATTATTGTAGTGCAATAAGGGACTCTTTTGTGTATATAAAGATTAAGGATTGGATATCCTTAGAAGAGAAGCAGACCTTTGATGTGGATCTCTTCTGACTCAGCATTATGAGAACTAAGGCTGGGAACCTCTGAATTTGAGAGTGGATTAAGTTCATCTGGAACAGGGAAGAAGTCTCAAAGTGTCAAATTAGTATTTCATGGATTATTCAAAGTTTAACGTTGGACCTCATCTGGTTTATTTTTTCAACTATAGATAATAGTTGTCATACTACTATTGATCATATATATATATATATCAAGCCATGTGGATCGTTCACATACTAATTCTGTGCAGTTAACTTCTGGGAACTATCAGTTAAGCCAGGTTTTAATATTTGGGGCCAATAGTTTCCAGATTTTAATATTTGGCGCTCACTACAGGGGGTAGTTGAGTAAGTTAAGCCAATCTACTATGTCATATGAACAATAATTAAGAAAGCTAAAGACAGAATTGGCAACTGTCAACAAGAACACATTGAATTCAGCTGATCATAGAGAAATCTCTACTTTAGAGGAGAGAGTCACTAATATTGAGGAAGGAGTAGAAGAATTTTCCATTTTTCAGCAATGTGTTACTCAGAAAATAACATAATTGAAGAAGAAATAAGGAGATTAGATCAAAGAAGTTATATTCCTGAAGACAGAATGTGAAGCAGATTTCATTCGTTTGTACTCACTCAGCTCATAAATGGAGTGAATATTTAAACAAGTCGACAATCTGAAGAATCAGAGATGTGAATGCGAACCTTATGCGGCAACTGATGCCTAAGAAAAACCCCCAAGAACTCCAGTCAGTAAGTTGACAATTCCTAGGAATATGATTGTTGTGATTCCAATATGACTGGACGATAAGCCCAAGGTCATTATGGCGAAATGAATGGAATCTGTTGGAATTGAACTGGTAATGGTAATTTAAGTGCTTCGAAATGAGGTAATATTGGGTTACTGGGAATCGGCTGAGTTGGGTGGTCATGAATTAATGAATAATGAATTGAAGGAACTAATGAGATATGGCGAAGTGAATTACTAAGCCATGAAAGTGGTACCATCCAAAGTTGCTACAATACAAGCAGGATGAGATGATCAGGAGGTTAGGTTGTTGATAGTTTAGAAGAAGTATAACAGCGAGGATCCGCTGTATTAATACAAGAAATAAAAAACAGTTGAGGGAGCGATTGCTCCATATTTATTTATATATTTATAACGTTTATTCTGTCATGTCAAGGATAACGATCATCATATTGTTGGTTCTAATTGCTCAGTGGGTCAAACCCTGTGCAAAAATCCGTCAGCGTATCTCTCAAGAACCGCCAATTTTATAACAGTGGTGCTCACTACAGGGGGCCCATTGATCAATCTCATAGACTAAGAAGCGTTCCTCAGTTTCTACTCATGTTGTATCCGGCTTGCTTCACTAAGGAATCATCTCAACACACTACAACTGTTGACTACGCAGAACTCAAGCTTGCCTTAGATGCTGTGCTCAATTGGAAAAAGGAATTTTTGCAAGAGTGCTGTATTGATAAGCTGCCTCCATTTGACCGTGATGGGAACATCCATGGGTTCTTTAAACGCTTTGAATTTTCAGTAGAAGAGGTATCAAATTGGCATAAAGCTAAATTACTAATGTCCACGTTGGATGTTGGAAGTGCCGACCAAGTTACTTGCTATCTTCCAAGCAGTTCCGTTACCTATCAACAAGTGAAGGATACTGTGCTGTGGTTGTTTGGAGGAACTTCAAAAATGGCGTTATGAAAGGCTGAGTTTATTAACATTAGGTTTCAGCCTAATGAGACCCTCACTGCCTTTGCTAATCGATTCTCAGCGGAAGCCCATGTGTTAATTGGGGCAGGACTTTTAACTGAATGTGACATAAGCATAGCATTGACCTCTGCTGTGAAACCATACCGAGAGCTCTTTAATACATTAGCTCCATATTTAGAGGTTGACATATCCTTGCTCAAATTTGTTCAAATTCTACGCCATCTGCCAGCTAATTTCCCTCCACCCAATGTAGAGCAGAAACCTAGCACCTCCGCTGCTAGCCTTTTTTATCCAGAGGAATTATCCTTCCTTGTTCAGCAATCGGTTGGCATCCCCTGACCCTATCATCAATACCAACCTCACTTCCAGCCCAACCCTCGGGGCGGCTCCTTTTACAATAATCAAGGTTGCAGGTCTTCTGGGGTCAATTGCTTTTCATGTGGTAGCTATGGGCACCTGGCTAGAAGTTGTCGCAAACATCAGTTTCAGCACCTACCGCAGAAGCAGTACCACCAGGGAAAAGTCAGAGCGGAGTAGAGATGGGACTCTCTACCTCCGCTATTCTGACCCAAAACGTCCCACCAGAATCTATTCCTGTACCTTCAACACAAGTTCCTCAGTATGATGATGCCTTCTTATATCAGCGACCTGTAGGAGGGGTGAATGTGCTGACGCAAATGCAATTCATGAACATAGTGGTAGTAAGCTCTCAGGAACAACCCAAGCCTTATGCTTGTCAAATATTTGATCACCTTTCTACTGATGAACCATATTCATTAGCTGATGCGCTTCTTTTGGAAAAAGTAAGCGTGGCCTTCCCCGTGGATGCTATTGATAAAGAATACTCTAAGGTAGGGAAGGGTATTATGAGCTTCCTTGGGAAAAAAGATCAGTTAAATGTCCATGTTATAAACATTTAAAATGCATCTTATGCTGAGTGTACCTACTGTGACACTGTTGTAGCAAAAACCAGAGTGCGTGCAATAATTGATATAGGTGCCCCAATCAATATAGTGTCCACAAAGTTGGTGGAGAGGCTGGCGTTAAAACATGACGTGGAACATCGTATGGTGTATGGAACTGCAAGCACGGAAAACACAGTCTCTGAAGGAGCATACAGCGCACTACCTTTGCGATTTGGGTCAATTGTCATTGTAGCCCCAGCCATAGTGCTACCAATCAATAACTATGACCTTTTAATCAGAACTGCTTTTATGTGTCACTATGGGATTGTTGTTGATATTACTGCAGAGACATTTGATATCCTGGGGCAGCGGATTCCAATCTACTTTACCTCCAGTGGAATGCCAAAAGATCCAGTACACATGAGTCATATTAACCTGGCATATGGTGATGGGGTGGTTTCAGTTTGCTATCATCAACTTAAGCGTAAGACATGGGCCCTTCCCAGTCATATATGAATATCAAGGGTTAACACTTAGAGCTGCGGCCCCTATATCTATTCCCTCTGGACACCAAGTAATCATAAACACTGAGTTAGAAGTGGAAGTGCCTGATGGGCTTTATGGGGAGGTCATTGGGCCTTATCAGCAATCACGGTTAGAGCCCCATGTGGCCCCAGGAATTATACTCCTGGGACATGGGGAGATATGGTTTTGTTAGCAAATCTGCAGAGAGAACCAATGTAAATCCTCTGCCACCAAACTATAGCGTATCTACATCTGATTCTCATAGATGAGGTCCATCAGGTTCATGATTTTGGATCATTGGATGAATTTGGACTACCACTTGAAACATCATTCGATGTACTAATGGTAGTACCGCGGAGTGATTTAATGGGATTAACGGATGAATAAAAAGACCAAGAAGTGGATTTATTTCAGAAATACAAGGGGATTTACGCTGTTGACAATCACAATTTAGGGTGTGCTCGGGGGGCAGTCCATCAAAGGGACACCAGTGATCATCCTCCAATAAGGTCTCAACCAATCTGTTGTTCTTGGGCAGCGGAAGATGTGGTTACTGAAGAAATCAACAAGTTATTACAACAAGGGATGCTCAAATTGTCCAAAAGCCCATGGGCTTTACCTGTTCAAAACTGTAAAAAAGAAGGATGGCACCAACCTTGTAGTAATAGACTACTGGAAGCTCAACAGTATTACAAAAAAGGATCATATCCCTTGCCAAGCATCGATGATGCTCTGGACCAATTAGGGGGTGCCCGCTACTTTTCTGCGATGGACTTAATATCAGGCTACTGGCAAATCAAGTTACCCTTGATGGAACAAGAAAAAATGTGCTGTGATCACCTCTAAAGGCCTTTTTCAACCAACACGGGAGCCTCAAGGACTGGTTAACGCTCCTGCTACTTTTCAGAAAGCCATTGACACTATTCTTGGCGACCTGAAACTGTCATGCGTCCTAGTATACCTTGATGATATTAACGTTTTCTCTCGAACCTTTTTGGAGCACCTCGACCACCTTGAAGCAGTATTCCGCCAGCTGGCTGAGGCGAACATTAAAATTAAACCTCAAAAGTGTAACTTTTTCAAAGATCAGCTAGAATACCTGAGTTCTGTGGTAGACTCAACTGGGCTGCAGCCACAGCTGGCTAAGGTGGAGGCCATCTGCAAAATGACTACACCTAATAGTAAGCATGACATATAGGTATTTCTGGGGATGGTCAGTTATCACTGATGCTTTATCCCTAATTTTAGCTGTATTGGGGGCCCACTATTTGAGTTGTTAAAAAAACACTTTGTTCAAATGGATGGAACGTTGTCAATCCACTTTCAATGCACTCCGTATGGCGTTGAGCAGCGCACTGGTGTTGCAATATCCAAACTTTGACCAGGGAGTTTATTGTTCAGATGGATGCGTCCCTTTCCGCTGTTGGGGAAGTACTTTCTCATAAAGATGATGAGGGAGAAGAACATCCTGTTGCATTATGTAGTCATAGTCTGAACTGTCATGAGTGTAACTATACTGTGACTGAGCGAGAGTGCTTAGCAGTAATCTACGCATATAAACAATTCAGAGTCTATCTTCATGGGGTAAAGTTTAAAGTTATAACTTATCACGCGTCATTATGCTGGTTGCAGAATCTCAAAGAACCAGAAGGACGGTTGTATCGATGGGCTCTCAAGTTACAGGCTTATGATTTTGAGATCCTCCATCAGCTGGGAGCGAAGCACCAGAATGCTGACTGTTTATCTTGGTTACCAACTATTGCGGTGACAGCAGACCTCAGCTTCGTGATGTATGATAAGATGCTCAGCGGAAAATATGATGACAAGCTGCCCCAAGTAATCAAAATGTTAAATGAAATGCACACAAATACCTTCCAATGGAATGGAGAACTGTACAAAATATTGGCAATTCTATGGTTAATTTCCCGCGGCCCTCCACATGGCCCAGAATCATTATGAGTGCTCACAGGGCAGTCAGGCATGTTGGCATGCATAAGACTATGGGGTTGTTATGCCCATGATACTATTGGGAAAGTATGAGTTTTGAAGTGCTCAAAACTATTTCCTGTTGCCATCAGTGCCAAGTGGAGAAGCCATTCCGCCGTACGATGTTATATCAGTTAGTGAAACCACATTTTGCTTGGCATACGGTTTCCCTTGATGTTGTTGGCCCCATGCCAACAGGAGCCAACCGTTGTAAGTACATTCTAGTGGCTATCAACCACTTGACCTAGTGGATTGAAGCAAGGGTGATATGAGATCTGGGGGCAGTTACGGTGGCTAAATTTGTGTTGGAATGCATTATCCAGCGGCACGGTTGCCCTCAGTTTATTATCACTGATAATGGCACCAACTTCACCTCGCACATCCTTCCCAAGCTGAACAAGCTTATAGGAATCCGTGGAGTTCTGATGACCCCATACCACCCTGAGTCCAATGGAATGGTCAAACGAGTGAATGGAACTCTGGTGAACATACTCTAAAAATTAGTAATGGATCGCCCTTCCGATTGGAGCTCTCTTCTTTCCACTGCCATGTTTGCTTATAACACTAGTTGCCATTCCGCCACAGGGAAGAGAATATTCCATTTACTATATGGCTGACGCCTGGATCTTCTGGCGTTACTTTATGCATGTGTGGAAGACACCAGTGGAGTAGAACCCCATTGCTATTTGACTAACCTTGCAAATATTCTAATCAAAATTGTAAACTGAAGCATATTCCTTCAGCTTAACCAAGAAGATCAGGAATCAGGCCGCAGATCAGGTATGTCAAAGTGGGTTAGCACAGTTCAAGGAAGGCGACATGGTTCTCTTCCACAACCAGCATGGGTTCAGGTGGAAGCACATGCTGGCCAGTATATGGATTGGTCCATTTGAAGTCATTGAGAAAACTGGGGTCGATGCATATACTATTAAGGACCCTGATAGTTGTCAAATCATCAACCAAAAGCATGCAAAATTCCTCCGAGCATATAAGCAATAGGAGCCTCATCGTCCAGTTAAGGAGGGGGTAATGTTGCAATTCCAATATGACTGGAAGATAAGCCCGAGGTCATTATGGCGAAATGAATGGAATCCGTTGGAATCAAACTGGTAATTGTAATTTAAATGCTTCAAAATGAGGCGATATTGGGTTACTGGGAATCAGCCAAATTGGGCGGTCATGAATTAATGAATGAAGAATTGAAGGAACCAATGAGATACGGTGAAGTAAATTACTAAGCCATTAAAGTGGTACCATCCAAAGTTGCTACAATACAAGCAGGATGAGATGATCAGGAGGTTAGGTTGTTAATAGTTTAGAAGAAGTATAACAGTGAGGATCCGCTGTATTAATACAAGAAATAAAAAACAGTTGAGGGAGCGATTGCTCCATATTTATTTATATATTTATAACGTTTATTCTGTCATGTCAAGGACAACGATCATCATATTGTTGGTCCTAATTTCTCAGTGGGTCAAATCCTGTGAAAAAATCCGTCAGCGTATCTCTCAAGAACCACAAATTTTATAACAATAATGATGGCATTTGCAACCATTTCAGGATAACCCCCAAGATTACTCCTCAAGTCAGTCAAGTAGCCGAGCTGAGAATGGCAGCTGGAGAAGATATGGAGAAATTCAGAGCCACACTAAAATTACCCACTTTTTAGTTGGGACAACTTTACTGTTTTATTTTGACTATTTGACATGACTATGTTTGGGTATGATGATAAACAAAAAGCCTTGACATTCATGACTGTTTGGGTACAGACTGCCAAAACTTGGTGTTACCTTATCTAGAGGGAGACAACTGGTCTTATTCAAAGGCCAATGCTGCAATAATGAAGCATTTTGGAAGCCTTAAAATATGTCAAAACACAAGCAAGAATTTATGGGGATCCAATTCCAGAAAGATGAGACCTTAGCAAATTCAACTGACCAATTCTACCAAGAATAAAAGATTTTGGTTGGAGCAAAAATCTTGGTCAATTTTGATGCACAGATCACATTACAAACGGCTCTTCAGCTTTATTGCAATTTACATCATATGATTTTTCCACATTATCAAATGAAATAAACACCTCACAAATGGTGGATCACTTGAAGATGCTAGGATCCAATTATGAGGCCCCTAATCAAAGCTTCAAGCTGAGCCCTGACAGAAATTTGAACATACCAAATTGACCAAACCCGCTAAGGAATCAAACAACTGAACAGTGTTAGGAAACAAACCCAAGGGGTTCAAACATACAGACAAGTTTAACTTGCATGTCACCAATGCAGAGGAAAGGGCCACTTCTCTGCCCAGTGCTTAAGCAAGAAGCCTAAGGAGAAAAACAACGTGGTCCAGGCAAAGGAGGCTCAACCTTCACAGGAGTCAGGAAAATAGCCTGCAGCCTAAATGGGGAAAAGTCTATAGCTGAGGTTAAAAAACCATTCCTCCTAATATCCCAAATCAGGACATTGACATCACTAATCTGTTTGTAAATGCTGATGCACAGGACCAGCCTTACCAAGTGGTTATCTTAAACATGAATTCCATAACCAGATCTGGAGCAAAGGGGATCAACCCCAAAATAATCAAGGAGGTTGCTTGCCCATATTAATGCCAACTAGAGGACAAGATTTGATACACTGAGAATCAAGATGTTCTGGCTGAGGTCAAATTAGATGAGGAGAATCCATCAATCCCCCTAAGCGCAATTAATGAATCATTTCATGATCTGTCAGCACAAGTCATACCCTAATTTTGGCAAATAATGCTGCTATACACTCAGTAAAAACCATTTTGCAATAGTCTGAGTGTATTTATATTGATATACTGTTCAATTGAGTATGGGTGCAGGCAATTATTGACAGCGGGGCACCAATCAATATTTTCTTGACCAAGCTGTTGAAGAAAATGAGAACATGCCTGATTTGAAACATACTAAGGAATATGGAACTGGCTGGCTTAATACAACCATCTCATGTGGAACGTATAGCACTTTACCATTCAGATATAGATCTTTAGTGGTATCCGCCCAGCAATAGTTTGGACAACCAAAACTACAATATTCTAATTGGGACTAAGTTTCTAATGTGAAGTATGGAGTTAAATTGTAAATTTAAGAATAATACGTTGACCATATTGGATCAAACGCTTCCTCTAGTCTATCAGAGAGAAGTGGAAACTTCTCTTATCAGGAGAAAAAACTTCATCAATCTGATTTAAAGCGATGGCATTATTCTGATTCACTACCAATTGTTTGGACAAAGTAAAGGGAAATGCCGACGAAAATCCTGGAAATTTGGGAATTTCATTACAAAGCAAGATGCCAAACACCATAACGCTGGGATCACAGATAATAGTTGATACAGGATTGACATCGGAGATACCCAAGCTGTTGTATGGAGAGGTTGACAGCCCATGGAAGAAGTCCAGAATAGAGCCATGGGTGGATCCTTGGATAGTGACGCTGTGCCATGGGGAAGTCTGATTTCTCCTGGCGAATTTGAGTGAAAACCCAATGAAGATTAAAATAATCAGATCATTACATTTGTCCATCTGATACTGACAGCGGTTTTACGAAAATTCCATGATTTTGAGATTCTTGTCAAGATGGAATTGCCAGCAGAGGTTGCCAAGAATATTAACTTATTGGTCAACTGAGAGCAACCCGCTGATCTTACAGAAAGACAGCAGGAGGAGGTGCTCAAACTATTTCAAAAGTACCATTAAATTTTTGCCCAGGATGATCACTACTAAGGATGCGCAAAGAATGTAGTCTATAAAGTTTATACCAGGTAAAGTTTACTGATATGAATGATACCAATCCAACAGTTGAAGGCCGCTGAAGCATTAGTGGAAGAGGAAATCAGCAAACTAGTGGAGCACGCGCTCCTAGTTCCATTGTCAAGCCCCTGGGTGAGCCCCATCCAGATAGTGAAAAAAAGGACAGCTCTAATTGGGTGGTGATTGACTATCAAAGGCTGAACAATATAACAAAAAAAGGATTTGTATCCATGTTAAGTTTTTGGCGTAACAGTTTGATTCCGCTGAGCTGGTTTAACAGGGTAGGAGCTACTGAGCAACTGAATCGGACATTATTTGGATCACTAACTCTGATAAAACTGATATATAATATATGGAGCAATTGCCCCGATTGACAATTTATTAAAAATCTAATCAACGAAGGCTTATCTGCCAACTAATAAAAAACCTCCCCCTCTCATTTCCTCTCAACCCTTATCTTGGTATTGCAAGTTAAATGAATCCTCTACTTAATAATCTCCTAACTATTTCCTTTTAGGAGTTTTTTTATATCTCAAGGTTTTTGCAGAATTCCCTCAATTTGCCAAACTATTGATACTTCAATTGATTTGCTTTATATCCCTATAACTTTCCCGTTCAATTTTGAGGCTCACCTCAACTCTAATTTCCATTTCGCTGAAATATATACCTTATTATCCAGTCAGATCAACATCCTGACATTATCCCCCCTTTGAATGGATGATACACTCCTATTGCTTATATGCTCAAAGGAACTATACATGAACTCAGTTAATAATCTGACCACCCGTGGGTTCCTTAATGGTGTATGCATCAGTTAGTCTTTTGATTATTTCAAACGGCCCAGCCAAGATGCTAGTGAGCTTGTTCTTCCACCCAAATCTGTGTTGGTTGTGGAACAATACATGATCTCCTACAGCAAACTGTGGAAGTCTGCTACGTCTCTTCTGGTCAGCCACCTGATCACAAATCTTCTTAGTCAAACTAGTATAATATGCTTCCGTTTGTAGTTTGATCAGCGTCTCCATTAGATTCATCATTTACTACTGCGGTTCCACACTGACAGTATCCTTTACACATGAGTAAAGCAGGGAGGGTAGAGCCGGATGTCTATCATAGAGCAGTTGGAAGGGACTCTTGCTGGTTGATGAGTGGTAGTTGATATTATATGCGAACACAGCTGTGGATAGGAGGGTACTCCATTCTGAGGGTCAATCTTTCACCAGCTTATGGAGTATGTTCGTTTTTGTTCCATTGAACTGTTCCACCATTTCATTAAGTTCTATATGTAGGGTGTAGCAAAACCACATAGATCGCCATCAACTCATTCAAATTGGGCAAGATATGCGAGGTGGAATTGGTTCTGTTGTCTGTTAAGATGAACTGTGGGCAGCCATGTCGCTGTATAACACACTCCATAAAAACTTGGTGATAGTAACTGCTCCCAAGTCATTAATCGCCCTAGCTTCCACCCATATCACAAAATGATCAATTGCTACGATTATAGACTTAAATTGGTTCTCGCCAGTTGGTAGAGGCCCCACTACATCAAGGGATATGGTATGCCAGGCGAACTGAAGCTTAACAAGCTGGTATGTGGTCTTTTTGTGGAAAGGCTTCTCCACTTGTCACTGAAGCCAACAGCTTACCGTTTATAGCACATCATAATGCATGCTCTCCCAATAGTAGTTAGTCACAACTCCAACGTTTTCTGCAACTTGCCATGTCCTACCACCCTATGTGCATCCATAATGATCACGGGTATAGTGGAAGGTTTATGGAAACTCAGCGTCAAGTCCCCAGTATTCTTATATAGTTCCCCATCGTTTAGGAAAGTATCCTGCCTAAGCCTATCTAGCACTTTGATCACTTGCAATGGCTCTTCATGGTATTTTTCCACCACCATCTTCTCAAACATAATGACAGCCAAATCTTGCATAATAGCGATCATTGGTAGCTGTGAAAGACAATTTACATTTTGGTGTTTTGCTCCCAGCCAGTGTACAATCTCAAAATCATATTCCTGGAGCTTCAACGCCCATTGCGTGAGACATCCTTCAGGTTCTTAAAGATTTTGCAGCCAGCGCAAAGAGGCATGATCCATTACTACTTGAAATTTCACCCCTTGGAGGTATACTCTAAACTGTTTATATGAATAAATCACTGCTAAACACTCTCGCTCAGTCACAGCATAAATTTCGTTTATGCAGTTTAAACTTTGGCTATAAAAAATGACAGGGTGCGCTATGCCATCATCATCCTTATGAGATAATACTGCCCCTATGGTGGAAAGCGATGCATCCATTTGTACTATAAATTGTTTTTGGAGTTGGGGTATTGCAAAATGGGTGCGCTCGCCAATGTGGTTCATAATACATCATAAGCATTTTGGCATTGTTCCATATCGTCAAAAGTGGCATTTTTATTCAACAACTCAAAGAGCGGTGCTCCAATACAACTGAAGTTAGGAATAAACTGCTGGTAGTAACCGACCATACCCAAAAACAATTGTATATCTCATTTATACCTGGTCAGGTCGTCTTGCTTATAGCTTCAACCTTCACCAGCTGCAGTTTAGGCCCTTTTGAGTCCACTACACACCCAAGGTAATTTAGTTGCCCTCTGAAAAAGTGACACTTCTGAGGCTTGATTTTGATATTAGCATCAGCGAGTGGTGGAACACCTGTTCCAGATGGTTAAGATGCTCTATAAACATTTGTGAGAACATGTTGATATAATTGAGGTAAACTAAAATGCAAGACAGCTTCAAATCACCCACGATTGTATCCATAGTATGCTATAATGTAGCCAAGGCGTTGCACAAACCTTGTGGCATACGGGTAGGTTGAAACAACCCCTTTCAAGTGATTATAGTGCATATCTCACGTTCCAAAAATGGCAATTTGATCTGACAATACTCCAATATCAAATCCATGGCGGAAAAATAATTAGGCCAACCAAGTCAATCTAACGCGTCATCAATCCACAGAAGGGGTAAATCTTTTACTTTATGCTATTGAGCTTCTGATGGTCAATGACCACCTGGTTTGTGCTACTTTTTTATAATAAGCGCTGGCAATGCCCATGGACTCTTTGATGACTCTAGAACCCCTTGTTTGATCAACTTATTTACCTCAATGGAGACAACCTCTTCCACTGCCTTTGAGTACCAAATAGGCTGCGATCAAATGGGAGGGTGATCCCCCATATCTACCCAATGCACTACCCCTTGGGCGCACCCCAAATTGTGATCATTGGACGCAAAAATATCTTGGTATTTTTCAAATTATGGTATCACCTTATTTTCTGTTCCTTTGACAATCAAGTTAGATCTTCTGACAGAATCACTGCCATTACACTAAAAGATGGATTTGCCAGTAGGCCAAGGTCCTCCCATAATCTGAAATCATGAACATGGTGTAGCTCAGCAATAGGGGCCAAATGTAGATAAGTCACCACTTAGTACCTTTGTCATCATTGACTCCTTCTGTAGGCTTGCTAGCAATACCTTAACTTACCCATTTTCTGGTAACAGTAGCCCTGGAGCCACATGGGATTCAAGCTGTGATTTCTGGTAGGGCCCCGCAATTTCTCCTTATAGCCCTTCAGGGATGTCTATTTCAAGCTCGGTTCCTATTATACACTGGTGCCCAGAAGGAAGCTCAAAACACTCGCTGCTCATAGCGGAATACCTTTATACTTGTAGATCTAGTTGGAGAGGGTCTGGTCCTCCACTTCATTTGCAAATATTAGACAGGAATCACCCCATCACTACTCGCCAAATTGTTCTGACTGGAGAAGAACAGATCCGTTGGGATTCTGCTAGAGATAAAGTAAATGGGAATCTGTTGTCCCAAAATATTAATGGTTTCTTACACCATGTCGACCACAGCTCCAAATCTCCTCATGAATGCAGCACCAATCAATATGTTGTAGTGGTTATTTGGCAGAGCCACCTCTGGAGCAGAAGCCCCTAATCAAACCAAATCACAAAGGCAATGTGCAGTAAGCTCCTTCAGACACTGTGATCTGTGCCCTCGCAGTCCCATATACTACACTGTGATCCACATCTGGCTTCAGCAGAAGCTTAGCCACGAGCTTGGTGGAAATTATATTAACAGGGGAACCAGTATCTATAATAGCTCGGATTTTTTGTGTTTTGAACAAAGATATCACAGTAGGTGCACTCCAAATAAGAAGAACCATTGGTGTTTATTATATGAACGTCCAAATGCTTTTTGTTACCAAAGAAGGAGGATATGTCCATACTGACATGAGGATCCTCTTGAGCGATTTTTTCTACTGGAATAGCTACAGTAACCACCACTAGGGAGGCGACATCCGTTGATGGTCCCGTGCTACCTATGTCATTTTGTTCTAGGATCTGCATGTATATGGCTTAAGCACATCACGGTGAAAATCAGAGCTTGAAGGGGAATAACCACTTTCTTGAATGGAGGCTGAGGTATCAGACGGAAGTGCTGGTATAACAAGACATTGGGCTAGGTTCTGAGTCCACCACAAAGAGACTCTTGAAAATCATTTGGGACATTTAAATTAGAATGAGTGGAGGTAGAGCATCCCATCTCTACTCCGCTCAAACTTTTCCCTGCTCAATCATCCCAGATGGCACCGCATACACCTGCTGGTTTCCTGAACAATTTACCGCATAATGCCCTTTTCATCCTCATGAGAAGAAAAAATTATAAAAGGGCTCACGTCTATAGTTTGCAGCGGAAGGACTGGGTCAAAAATTAGTTGAAGTATTGAAGTTAGGTCAGGGACAAGGTAGCTGAGCATACATAGGACGAAAAGGATCCACTGACATATAAGGAAGATGAATATTCCCCAACGGCTTATAACTTAGTCATTGCTGTCCATATCCTAAGGAGTATGCCACGGCGGTAGCAGGGGCCTTCAGCTCCACATTGGAGCACTGAACGTGGCGGAAAGATGTTGTAAAGTGTTCACAATTCAGTTAAGCCCTGAATCTTCATCCAGTACATGAGACATAGCATCATGCAATTTTTGGTATGGTTTGACTGCCGCCATCATTACTATGCCTACATCCTTGGCGGATAAAACGTTGGCTCCTATTAACAATTGCGCTTATGCTGTGATTTTCTCAGCAAACTCCAACAGGAATTTATTTCTGTGGAACTGTATGGTCAGAAAGTTGGCCTTCCGCTGAGCCATCTTTTCTGCACCCCCAAACAACCGGATAACAGTCTCTTTTACCTCTTGATAAGATATGGAACTATTTTGGAGGCAACATGTGACTTGATCGGAGCTCTCCACATTCAAAGTGGAAAGCAACAGTTTCACTTCTCACTGATCTTAGGCCCCATCCACAGCAAATTTGAATCATTAAAATACCCATGCATATCCCATCACAACTGAAGGATGGTAACTTACTGATCCAAACAAATTCACATCGCTCTGGGCTTCAGTCACAAGGAACAGCTGAAATAGGGTTTGAACAACTGGGGAAAACATCCCCTTATGAACTAACATAGGGATGAGCAGATGGAAGCGAATCTGCCAAAGTGGACTCAGAAGAGGTTGGGTTGCGAGGATGGACTGCCATAACCCCCAAAGGATACTCAATAACTTATCCATAGCATTCCTCTCTCAACTCAATGCTGTAGCACCTTTTCCCCCTGTACCAACTTGTTCAGCAAAATATTTGTCAATTATTCATTCAGCTTAACTGAGTAACACCAACAATGGCCATCTTGCACCTCATGTTGAGCATTTTGTACTGACTTTGCAACTTATGACAGAATTTTCATTTGGAGTCCAGCTTATGCTCCACGGCCTGAAGCCATGAGAGAACATCTTCCATTGTGCTTTGCATTCTTGCGTGCTTCCAGCCAGTGTCACACACTTATCATTTAATATCATCTACTTGATTAATGAGGGCAGCTCTCTCTCAGACCAGCTCCTTGTTGGCCCATCAAAGGATATCCAATCACACTCGCATATCTGCTTACTCTACCATTTTGATTAATGGAAGGGTAATTGCCGACTGCAATCTTCCTGACTAACGAGTTCCAACTGTGTAACCTGACTAACCAACTGGCGATATTTTCAGGGGATGCTGACAAAGAGATAAGCGCATTGTCAGCCATCCACTGATTACTCCACTCAATGTGAATTTGTCTGAATTCAGCTGCCACAGAGTCAACGTAATCTGTTATCCGCTGCTCTGTAAGAGTTACCCTTTCCCTGATCTGAGCTATCATAGCTTCAAACGCTTCAGCCCATTCTGCCAGGTCCATCATAAAATGATTTGTGTTGCTTCCCAATGTGGTGACATCACAATCCTTCTGTTGATAGGCCATGCCAACCCAACAATTCCCCTATCGCTCAAGGAAACTCTGATTCAACTGTGGAACCAAAAAGTCCAACCGCGGCGGACATCCTTAACATGGTGGTCCACCTGTATCAGCGCCCCCTGCACCTTTAAAAAATAGTGACCAAAGCAGTTTAGTAGTAGGCAAGTATGATTCTGCTGTTCTTGAATGAACCGCATGACATCCCCAATCTTAATATTGTAGTGGTCCAGCACATGCAGTAGCTGGCCTATTGATGGCTGCATGTACGTGACTAAATATTTCTCAGTTCCATGGGCACTAAGCTGATGAGACAGCCCTATGGTATTTGAATCAAGTCTGGACATATACAACGAATAGCGGGTTTCTTAGTCCCGTTGATTGTAGAATATGCTCAGAGCATGCTACCCCGCCTCATCTTTATAGAGTCAGTACCCTGCAGAAGCAATTTCTAATGCCCCACAGCTGCTGGGGGGTCACGTTTGTAGAGCGACCTTATTTATCCGCCGCCAACCCAGGACAAGTTTCTAACTGCAAATCGATCATAGCATCTTCATCACCCAGCTCTGTCCCTATAAAAAGCGACAGTTCATAATTGCGTGCTTCCCTAGCTTCCTCAGCACATTGAGAATGAAATCCGATCAGGTATTGGAATAATGAATGAGGACTTGCCATATTGCCCTAGTGCCAATAAGCTACAGTTGACTAGTGGACCCCTGTAGTAAGCACCACTGTGAATTTTTTGGCGTAATGGTTTGATTCCGCCGATCTGGTTTAAACAGGGTATTAGCCACTGAGCAACTGAATTGAAAAATATGTGGATTGCCAACTCTAATAAAACTAATATATAACATATGGAGAAA
Organism: Massospora cicadina; assembly: GCA_022478985.1. Lineage (NCBI taxonomy): Eukaryota > Fungi > Entomophthoromycota > Entomophthoromycetes > Entomophthorales > Entomophthoraceae > Massospora > Massospora cicadina. The sequence continues at coordinate 35,305 of JAKSZP010001875.1, read as the reverse complement.
TCGACCCAATAAACACTTTATTATAATCTAATCAATGCATACTTATCTGCTGACTACTAAAAAACCTCCCCCTCTCATTCTTCCGCTCAACTCTTATCTTGGTATTCTAAGTCAAATGGATCCTCTTCTTAGTAATTTACTATTTGTTCCTTTTAGGAGTTTTCGTCTATCTTGAGTCTTAACAAAATTCCTCCAATTCACTAAACTATTGCTACTTTGATGAATTTGCTTTAGATCCCTATAACTTTTCCATTCAATATCAAGGCTCTCCTTGACTCTAATTATCCAATCGGCCAAAATATATACATTATTGTCCAGTCATATCAACTTCTCAACAATCCATTACCAAGAATTGATGATGCTCTAGATCAATTTGAGAATTAAAGTAATTCTCTGCAATGGATCTAATACTGAGATATTGGAAAATCGATTTGCCAATGAAAGATCAAGAGAAAGGGTCAATCATCACTGCGCAGGGGCTATACTAACTGACTAGAATGCCCCAAGGTCTTTTCAATGCGCCTGCGACGTTCCAAAGAGCCATAAATGACATATTGAAAGTCCTGAATTTGTCATGCAACCTGGCGTACATGGATGATTTAAATGTGTTCAGTAGGACCTTTACTGACCATTTAAACCACTTGAAAGAAGTCTTCATGAGATTGTCCGTGGTTAACCTGAAGATTAAGCTGAGGAAGTGCCACTTCTTCATAAAAGAGTTAAAATATATGGGGTTTGTCAAGAACTTCAGTGGACTGCAGCCGCAAACCCAGAAGATTGAGGCCATAAAGCGGATGGCCATCCCAAGAAGTGTCCAATATATCCAAGAGTCTCTTGGAATGGTCAGATATTAATGAAGAATCATATGAGATTTGCGAGAAACACTGAGCCCCTGTTCCATTTGTTTTAGGATCCAAAGAAAGGATTTTTATGGCATGAAGAGTCCTAGGATTCTTTGAAAAGTTACGTCAGTATCTGATAATTTCGCTGATTTTAAAATATCAAATTTTCAATCAGGAGTTTATAGTATATATGTATGCTTTGTTAATGGCATTTGGCGCTGTCCTTAATCAAGTAGATGAACTTGGGGTTGAGCATCTGGTAACTTATGTGAACTGAACGTTGTTAGCAGCAGAACGTTATTAAACCATTACTGAGAATGAATATCTTGCGGTAATTTACGCCTGTAAACAGTTTTAGGTGTATATTCATGGAATGCACTTTATAGAGATAATGGATCACTCCTTGTTGAATTAGCTACACAATTTAAGAGAACTAGGAAGGATGATTGGCCTGATGGGCATTAAGCTACAGGCTTATGCATATGAGATAGTTCAACAAATAGGAGCTTCTCATCAAAATGCGGATAGCTTATCAATGTTACCAAAGGTTTAAATGATATAAACAGGTTGATGAGTTGTTTTAGATAATGGTTGGTTTAGAGATCAGAAACAAGCCCCAAGAGATCCAAGGTGCGCTTCAGAAAGAAATGGAAACACTGAGACCATAGACGGACAAGTTTTCAAGATGATCAATGGGAAGCGATTATTATTCCCAAAGCTGTTGGAAAGAGCGGCTATCATTAAAGCCGCTCATAGGGTTGTCAGGCATGAGGCCTGAGGAAGTTGACTGACACATTTATTAGCACTATTAATGGAAGTCTATCAAAATGATGTGGACGATTATCTGGCTTTCTATGTAGAGTGCCAGTTGCACAAACCCCAAGAACCCACTGGATATCAACTGGCCCAATCTGGATTTGTCTGGCATACAGTGTCCATCAAAGTGTGGGACCACTGACTATGAGCACAGGGGGAGTCAAATATAATAGTTTCAATTGATCATCTGACCAGATGGGTCAATATGAAGGCCCTGGAAAAAGTGGATGCTATAAGTACCACATGGTTTATCCTAGATTAAGTTGTATACGGTTATGGATACCCACAAGTCTTGTTAAGTGACAATGAAATAATTTTCACGTCCCATGTGATACCAATGTTGAATGAAATAATGGGAATCTGTGGAGTCATGTCAGCACCCTAACAGCCAGATGAACTGACTGGTAGAAAAAGTAAATGGAACGCTGTCTATGACGCTGAGAAAGATAGTTTCTGGGAGAACTTCCACATGGAAAAATACCTCAGTTTGGTGATGTTTGAATATAACATTAGTCACCATACGGCAATGGGAAAAACGCCTTTTTAGTTGTTGTGTGGAAGAAAGGCCGCGTTAATATCAATTCTATATTTGGTGTTTGAAACAACATCAGGAATAAGTGCTGAGCAGTACTTGCTCTGACTTTTAAATACCCTGATTGAGATGCAGTTGTAATCATTTGATAAAACAATAAAAAAATCAAGGCCAAAACAATGGACAATAAGAACTGAGTGGCATTTACAGCCACCACATGGGCGATAAAGTAGCCTGTTGTGAAATGCATGGCTTTGGAAGTAGAAACAAGTTAGATGTGCTATGGTCAAGTCCATTCAAGATTATCGCTATGATGGCAATGGATGGGTATTCCATCAAGAACCTTGTGGATGGAAGGACTGTTAATCAGGTCCATGCTATATATCTAAAGAAGAGAACCTAAGAAAAAAATAAGAGTTTTCACAAAGGACCGCTGAACCAATAAGATGGTTATGTCCTGACATTTTTTGGTTAGTTCTAAAAAAGGACTGCTGAACCAAAATAAATGGTTAAGTTTAAAAAAAAGACCTCTGAACCATGAAAACTGGTAGGTCAGAGTATATCTAGGAACCAGTTTGGGGGAATAATAAATAAAAGAGATGGAACACTGAACTCAGTGAAGGTCATGTCCCATATAAAGAGAAGAAAAAACAATAAAAATTGATAAAAATTTGAAAAATATACATATAAAGTCATATAATTTATAATTTTTTATTGAATACCCTTGGCTTGTGGATGATTCTACCTATGTCGCCTCTTGGGGAGGGATGATGTATAACAGTAGGAGTAAAGGAACAGACAAGTGATATTTGAGATCAAATACTAGCAAGGGCAAGATATACTCAAAGCCATTTGTTGACAGAGGCTGAACCCTGAGATATGTGATGAGGGGAAGAAAAATTGAGATATCAGTACTTGCCAATTGCAATATCCCAGATTGGGGAGCGAAGCAATAGAAAAATAAGAAGCAGTCATCAAATAACCCTAAGTAATACTGATATGGCACTGGAGCCAGAAGATTGGTCTTGAGTGCTTGCTGATGGGCTTCATCAAGAACATTGAACATGTGAGCTTGCATAGAGCAAGGGATACTAGTTGGAGGTTGACAAATATTGCCCCTGATCAGAGCCATAAGAGGGAGATATTGATGCAAAGCGCCAGAATTAAGGTAGTTGTGAAAGGAGAAGACACTTTCTTGAAGGCGACGACTATGAGCTCCTTGGATTTAAAACAAAATGAACAACATAGTTTGAGGGAGGCTGAAAGCTTTGTGGTTCAACTTCAAAGAACTTGGACCGCAAAACGAAGGGCATAGGCTGCAACATCTTGATCTAAGATGCTTGAGAGGTTGGAGGGGTTTATAGTTATGGAAAGAGCCTCAGTTACTTGGTTCCTTAATTCTGCGTAGGGGAGCTCAAAAATTTTGCAATTTTAGATAGCTAATTTAGTTAAAAGAATAGATGGTTTATAGTATTGGCTGAGTTAAAAAAGGAACCAGTAAGCAAGTTGGATCTGGAATGAAACAATTGACTGATATTGGATGGCATTGCTTCAGGAGGTTCAACAATAGTAGTAGGTGTATCCGCAAAAGGAGATGCATCTAAGAGAGTATTGAAGTCCAAATTTGGGAATTGATGACAGAGGAAGAATTAGCCACTAGTCATTCAAAATGGTCACTACACTGGTTTTATTGGGGTCAGTTACCAGTTCTGGTATTTCAGCGAGAAGAAATAAATAGGTATGTGTGACTTTTATGGGTCCTAGGGGTACCATAGAAGTGATTATTCATGTAGAACAACTCATCAATTGGAAGAGCCAAGAATCTTTATCAGAAAGATTGTTAAGATATTTTTGGTACCAAGAATTCAACGTTGACATATGAGCTGGACAAGAGAAGGGATGTCAGACTTTTTAAAATGGTTGACATTATTCACTTTGGTATTAAAAAAGCTTTAATTTCACAAAGTTAATCTCAAATTAATGAGATAAGCTCTCAGAGAAGGTGCAAGAATTATATGATCCAAAAAAGTTACTGAGAGAAAATGACAAAAGCAAATATAATCGATCTTCTTAATTTTTCAAGAGAAAGACATTGACAGAAGTAACCTCCTGTCAAGGATGATGAAGGAGATTAAGAAACAAGGACGCTGGAACAAGATCCTGAATATGACAGCGGGTTTTATGCCCCAACTGGGGGAAAACTGGTCTATGGGATTAGCATAATCACAAGTAAAATGACTACACCAGAACTTCAGTGGGTTGTGAGGGACGTACTCTGAGGATATGGTAGCAAGGAATAAAAGGAAGTGAACCTCATGTCAAAGGATGTCCTGAGCAGCGTTGAGTGCAGATTGGCTGTTCTCCGCAGGGAAACTAAAAAAATCAACCTGGTTCAAGGTGTCATTCTCCTATCCTGATCCTTATCTCGCTGGAAATTTAGGCAAGAGGGGGGATGTGTTTGTATTTTTTCCCACTTTTCCATCTTCCTAGGTTACCTTCTGGATCGCAAGGGGATAAGTCCCACTAGTAAATTAATTGGATATCTGTTGACCTCGATTTTGGGTTATATCATGTGGAGATTTCTTGGGTAATTCTCCAGGTTTAGAAAAATTGGGGATTGCTTTGGGTGAATGCTTAATTTCTTGTTAGGCAGAGTTGCTGATGAAATTGGGGAAACTGATAGTTGATTTTTGGTTAACTATCAGGCGTACCAATTGGGATCAGTTTGGTTTCATCACCAACTAATTTGGAATTTAATTATCAGTTTTGAGGCGAGTGATGCTGCCTTCAACTAGCGAATCAATCTATCAGGATTGCATCAATTGAAACATAGACAACCCTGCCAGTCTAGATGCCAAAATACCTAAATGTTAAGCCTAAAATGCCAGAGGCACTGCTGATTGAATGACGTTTTTTTGATTGTGAAGAGTTTTCGCCATTGAGCGACAATGTGTCATAAATGTCTAAAATAAACCTGGCAACAAACCAGGCTATCAGAGCCCCAGGGCCCGCGTGGTTGAGAGCTGGTAAAAATGTGATTAGGTCAAATGGTTTAAATATCATCATGATAAAAATAAGGATTTTGGGAAATGTGATTTTATTGGACTTAAAAGTAGAAATCAACCATCTATTTTTTCAGTGTGTTATGAATTCTTAAATAGATGATTGATTGGGGAATAGCTTAAAAAGACTCAGTATCAGGGCCCTCAAGATCTGACCTAACTCAAAAAATTTTCGAGTGAAGTAAAAACTAATTCAATTAGAACCAACTTTGAAAAAGCAGAAGTGGGCTGAGTTGCTGTCAGTTTGACCTCAGATGTCCAAATTTCAGTTTACCATGTTTTCAACATTTACTGTGACAGCATCTCACCTAACAGGCAATGGGAACCTCACTAGGCTAACCAACATAGGGGCGGCCCCCAGAGGTCAGAAACAGGTTTGTGATACAAAACTTGCCCAAACCTGGTTGCTTAAGCATCCTTTTGGCTAAGTAAGATGCAACGAACAATGATCCTAATTTTTGTGGGAGGGTTCTGGGCTGGTGGCAACAATTGTCCTAGGAGGTACATGCCCATCAGGCTTTGTCCCCAATGTTTTCAAGGAGAGTTTCAAATTGGCAACTTTATTTTACAAAGGCCCAATGCCATTGGCAAGTTTATCCAAGGATTCAACACTGGACACATTCTTCTTAAGAGGTACACGCCTGTTGGGCTTTGTTACCAATGTTTCTGGAGCAGGTTCAACCTGACAACAATATTTCCCAATGTCCCATCGCCATTGGCGAGTTTTGCTGATAATTTGACACCTAATTCCTCATTTTCTGAATATGCATGCCCATCAGGCATTGTTGCCAAGGGTTTAGGGCTTCCAGATTTTGCTTTCAAGGGCTTGTTGCCATCAACTTCATAAGATCTTTTAGTCCCATGGGAGTGGCAGCTTTTCAAGTATTTCTGCGCAAATTTCCTCAATTTGTCATACTAATTCAGTGGAGGCAATTGTGGGGACAGGTAAAGAAATCTTCTAGGAAAGAGCTGTTACCCTTCGCACATCTAACACATGGGCGAGGTTGCCCTGTGTAATAAGAGTGTTCAGCTGCCATTTTTGGACCCTTTTTTTGTTGGGGATGGAAATAACACCCAGTCCAGGAGGAGGGGACACTCCCCTGGACGAACACAATCAGTTGGTTTGTGACCTGCCATAATGGGTAAAGAGTCCCATTACCTAAGCAGGTCTCTAGACAAAATATGTTGGTTCACTGTGATCAATTGGGAAATATTAGGGAAACCTTTACTGAATCTTTCCAGTTATGGTCTTGAGAATGTCTGATGGAGGAATATTAAACTGATGGAGAAGACAATTGCTGGTAGAGACATTTTAGGGAAGTTCAATGGCAATGGCTGCCGTTTCATGGCTGAGGTACTAATTGAGGAGTTGGGCGCCAATTTCCTCTATAGATTTTCTAATAATCTATATTAATAAAAATGTTCTTCCATTTGGAATATATGCTCTATCCATCTTCAGTTAATGATTGTTGTGGTGTACAATAATTGTGTACTCTTTTGTGTGTAAAAGAGTAAGGATCAGGGATCCTTATAAGAGAAGCAGACCTTAGACGTGAATTTACATATACTCATTGTGACAAGTTTAAAGGGTTGGAACCTTTTAGTATGATAAAGGGATCAAGCACAGCTGGAACAGGGAAGAAGTCTTTATTATCGATATAGTTAGTATTTCTTGGATTATACAGGTCTAGCATTGGACCATATCGGGTTTATCTATTTAACTATAGATAATAGTAGTCATACTATTATCAATCATATATCAATCACTATCAAACGACGTGAATATGAACATACTGAACCTGTGCATTCAACTTCTGGAAACTATTAGTCTTTAGCAACTAGTGAAGAACCCAGAATTTAACACATATACAACATTATATAACTAAAGCTTATCACTGAGTGGATGAGCTCATGGGCCAACTGAATGGCAATCTGACCCATATCTTAAGCGATGTGTTAGATCAGCATGGGGCATCTTCACAATGGTTAGCCAACATAAACTATCACTGCTTGTTAGGCTTAGGATTATATGAAAGAATAAGGTGAGCGCATGCTGTAGCATAGGCCGCCATTTGAGAGGCTCACAACAAGGCTTGTCAAACCATCTGGCAGCTGTTAGAGGAGCTGGATCAACATGTTTTTCTTTTTGTGAGTTGTGGTTAACCACTTTAACCAGATTCAGGACCTAAAGCATCGTGTCTATCTCAGCCATAACAGAATCAGCAACTTTGATGAATTCCTGACCAAGGCCATGTGATATTCTGATCAACTGTATGGGGAGATTGGATCAAAAAATGATATGGTCAAAGACTAGGGCCTGAGAATCACATGCCTATCTGAGGAAAACGTGACTTTGAAAGCCTAACTGGACATGGTGGAAAAAACTTTTAGAGTTCAAAAAATCTTTGGAGGATGAGCATAGATTACTTTCTGAATAATCAGACCAGTTTTGTAAAGAGATTAGGGCGAACTCTGTAAATGCGTATGGGGCCCTCTTCCTGGAAATTAATGGATTTATTTACTGATGCAAATGAGTATTGCTTAGTAAACTGAATATGATAGTGATGAATTATAAACAGATCAAAATATTCAGGAAGACCTGACCTCCATACTAAGCCTGACAGATCAACCCTTACTGATATTCTGGAAACTCCCGCTTGCACTTCTCCCACTGTTCTGAACAGCCGCAATGAAACATCTATATGCCCTTTGCCCACTGCTGTACCATCCTCTTCAAACTGACTAAAATTTAGCTTGAGAACCAATGGGGATGACCTATCAACAGCACCGTAAAGCCTCAGCTGAGCATCAGAAGTTTTATTATTAGTCTCAATGGCAACACTATTAACTTGCTAAAGTTCAACAAGATTAGAATCATCACAACTTCTTGCCAGTATTCAAAATTAAGTGGATGGTTTAAACAACAAGACTAAACTGGTGAAGCTCATAAGTTCTCTGGACCTGGAGTGACAAGAGTTAGTCATGCTCAAGGTCAGACAAAACTGGGCTGTCCTACTGGAATGTGAAGAACATTTATAATACAATAATATCGTGGATCAGAGATTTTGACTACCAAAAAGACCGCCTTTATCAAAAAATCCTTTAAAAAGAATGGAAAATCCTCGAGTTCACTAATCACTTTTACCTAGAGGCTCAGGTGCTATATGAAGTGAAGGTCATGCACAATTATGACGTCAGAACACAATGAAGAAAATCTGAAAACCATACAATGAGCTGTACAAAGTCATGCTTCCAATGGTAATAATTAATAATATTTAACGCAGATGATGCCTTATATTTGCTGCTGTGCTGCGTCCTAGGATGCACTGTCAGGTTTTTGTCAACTTTTTCAATCAATGTGTTTATTACCCCAAATATTCCTCTGCAGGTTTTTAAGGGGGAGGTGAATGAATTTGGTCACATCAAGTCTCCTAAAAACTACCACGCTTATCATGAGCAACTAATAACAGAAGATTCAAGCTCTAAGAGATTGAAAAGATTATATTTGAGGAGAGCCTCAATAAAACATTAGATATTAGTCTTTCCAATATTAAAAACATTAAGTTTTTTGCGTGAGAATAAATATTTTTATATATACACTTTTCTTTTTGGGGAATTCGCTAAAGTGACTTTGAGAAAAGCCCGCCATTTTTGAAGTGTAATTCAAAATTTCAAACGTGCTCAATACACAGGCCACTCTGAGTTACACACCAGTGAAAATATCGATCACTACAATGATTTCTCCATTTTTGCCTGAAGAATCTCAAGGCCACAATCAGAGCAGTATTTTTCACTGGTTTTATTCCAATAGGACCAGATTTTTCAGGGCGCCATATACGTTGGAACTTCATGCAAATCTAGAGTTTAACCCAGCTTATTTTTTATTATGAGTTTTAGATGCACCCCAAAACATCACAAGATATCATCCAGCAATTAAACAATGGTGTCCTTTTTCCCAGAGTCCATTCTACTTGGTCTCAGGCCAGTCTGTACCTTCTACCATGAGGGATTTATATCAAACTTCTCAGTTGCTGGAATTAGTACTAGGCCTTATCTACATCAGTTTGTGCATCACACGTTTTACCACTTGTTGCAAGTAGTGAGATGTGACGAACGGGGTCTCTCCACATTGCCACAAAGCAGTTGGGAAAGAGGGCCCATGTGAGTGCCCATAGGCAATAGAGGGCCGCTGTGGTGAGGTCCCGCGTTTGTTGGCTTGTTGAGCGATTTAAGTATCCTTGGAACACTGTGAGGATGATGCTCACACTGAGGAGGGCAGTTTGGCCTCCAGAGAGAGCATACAGAGAGGTGACAGCTCTGTCAAAATCCGAGAAATGTTCCATTTTGATTCACTCAAAATCCACGATTTTCCTTGAAATCTCAAATAAATGATTTCAAAATTTTATTTTCGATTTTACAGGTTTTATTTGTATTTATTAGAAGATGAAGTTGTCTTAAAAACCTTCGATTAGTTTGTTTTATATTAGGGAATGGGGAATATGGGGAAATTGGACCCCGCGGAGTCTGCAGGCAGCGGACTATCTGCATGCCTACTTCAAGAATCTCAGTCTCTGATATTCTCATCTAGGCCCATTATAGACCATCCGTCAAGTACCCGTGATATTACAGAAACTTTTTTGCATATATTTCTGTTCATCAAGGATGAATCAGAGCTCTCTCCACCTTATCAATAGAATTCCCATTTATGGGATAATTCGTCCTGGAAGCCCCTGATTTGCTGGGCTGCCCTTCGCCATGGCTCTCAATAATTTTGACGAGCAGCAGATTCAGCTTGGTGACTCCTGATTTGTTGAGCTGCCCTATGCCATCATTTCCTTTTCTGGAGTTGTTTGGCTTGGCAGCTTCTGATTCATCAAGCTGCCAAATGTTGACAATTACTCTTTTAGTGTTATTTGGCTTGGAAGCTCCTGATTCGTTGAGCTGCCAGATGCCAATGTTTCCTTTTTTAGTGGTATTCAGCATGGCAGCTCATAATTCGCTGAGCTGCCAGATGCCGTGATTCATGCCGCTTCTGTTTTTGGTATAATTTGGCTTGGCAGCCCCTGATTCTCTGGGCTGCTCTTTGTTGTCACCGATTGCTATACATGAGGCCTTGTAATTTGGGTTGGCGGCCTCTGATTGGTCCAGTCAACATTTACATCAACTTTTGCCACCTTTGCCTCGAGGTTTTGTAACTTTTGTGGCATCTGATTTGTCAGAATGCCATTTCCAAGGGTTATTGCCCTCGAGCCCAATGTTTTTATGTATATTTAGTGCATCACTATTAGCTGCAATCCCCGCCTTAGGGGGGTCAGGGCTATGTGGCAGTCAGGCAGTGCCTTGACCATCACATCACCCCCCTCAGAGGAGAGCCCCCTGCGCCCCCAGTATTCCTTAACCTTCTGGGGACAGTTGGCGCAGTCAGTAGCTGTTTACCAGGAGGATTCTTTTATCAGGTAGCTCACCCATTTTACCAAGTACCATCGCTTTTTGTCAGCAATCTTGGTGTCTAGAATCTCCTCCACCTTGTATTCAGCCTCCCCTGGGTTGTCCAACTGGACCAGCTCCAGTTTTGTTGGTATGGGTCCTTCATACTTCCTAAGCTTCGAAACATGTAAAACTGGGTGTGCGCGCAATCCTTCCAGGAATTCCAGTTTGTATGCCACCTCATTAACCTGTTGGATGACCTTGTAGGGTCCCAGGTTGACCAGTCCGAACTTCCTACACTTTCCCGAGGGTGTGTAGTGTTTTGCATTTATTAATACATAGTCACCATCTTTGAGGAGTGGAGCCTCTGAGCGATGCACATCCACCTTCCTCTTCTGAGCCTCCGTCGCCTTCTCCAGGTTGGTTCTCAAAATCTCAAAATTTTCCTTTATTCCAGCCACTAACTCGTCCGCCACAGGGTTTGTTCCCCCTGCATGTCTCTATTGTCTGAGGGTGATACCCGTGGTCACAAAAAAGGGCGACATCCCAGTCGATGAATGTGCCAGATTGTTGTATGAAAACTGTGCAATCCTCAGCCACTTGATCCAATAATCATGTCACGTAGTGAGGTAGCACTGTAGGTACTGTTCCAGGGTCTGATTGACCCTCTCCGTCTGGCCATCAAACTGGGGGTGGTAGGCGGAGGAACGGCAAGGTTTAATTTTTAAATTTTCAGGAGGTGATCCTAAAACCTGGAGACAAACTGCGGGCCCCTGTCCGAGATGATCTCATCTGGGAGCCCATGTTGATCAAAGACCTCCCTCACAAAGATTTCAACCATGTCCTTCGCCGTGACCTTAGAGGTGCAGGGGAGGAATTCAGCATACTTCGTTAGATGGTCCTCCACCACCATGACCGCATCATAGCCCTCCAATTTAGGAAGCCCGGTGATAAAATCCACACTCAGGGAGGTCCATAGCATTCAGGCGATCTGCAGTGGCTTGAGCTTCCCAGCGGGTTTGTTTCAGGATGGCTTTGATCAGGTGCAGGTAAAGCAGCACGCAGTATATCCTCTCACCATTCCCACTAGGCCCAGCCAGGAGTACTTTTGGCATATTAACTCAATCATTTTTCCCACCCCTGGGTGTCCTGCCAGGGGGTGATCATGGCATAGCTACATTACCTCGGCTTGAAGCTTGAGCATCAGGACCCATAGGCGGTCATGGTGCAAAATGAGGCCTCCATCCTTCCAGAAATTCTTGTAGCCTTTGCTGGGGTCCCCACCCTCTAGCTCTTTTACTGACCGTTTCTCCAAATTTGGTGCATCATTGGGCTGTCCGGATTCTCTCTTTTAGGTCAGCGCGTTCCTCCTGTATCAATTCAAACAGCTGAGGAGGGAACATCGTGGCCGTGTTGAACTCATCCAGCTCCTCCTTCACAAAGGACATTTTTGGGTCCTGGATGAGTAGGTCTGGGAGTAGGTTGCTCTCACCAGGCTTATATTCTATTTTGAAATCATACTGAGATAGCTCCAGGTGCCAGCGGGCTTGTCATTGGTTCGTCCTATGGGGCTCTTTTGGAACTCCAAGGCCCTGTGGTCAGTTCTGATCATGAATAGATGGCGCGCATATAACAGATGATGCTGCCACTCATCCAGTGCCGTGACGATCGCCAGGAGTTCCTTGTCATAGACAGGGTAGTTGGTTTCTGCTGGTAGCATCTTCCTGCTGAAGTAGCATACCGGGTGGTCCAAACCATCCTCCCCTGCCTGCAGTAGGACCGCCTCGATGGCAAAATTTGACGCATCTGTCTCTACTATGAATGGGCGATTGGCGTCTGGGTGTGCTAGGACTGGCGCTGTGAGGAGGGCCTCCTTGATGGCCTGGAACGCCCTCTCCTCTTCCCCATTTGAAAGGGACTTGCCCGGTCAACCGGGTAAGTAAGGCAGCTGTTTCTGAGAGGTCCTTGGTGAATCTCCTCAGTAAATTCACCACACCTAAGAAACTGCGCACACCTGTCTTGTCCATTGGCGCTGCTCATTCCTTCACTGCCATCAGCTTGTCTGGACAGATGGCTGTCTCCTTTTCAAATACAACGTTTCCTAGGAAAGACACTGAGCCCTTTTAGAACTCGCATTTGGAGGGCTTTAGACGCAGGTTGGCCTTGTTCAGTGCACTTAGGACCCTCTGACGTCCTCTGTGTGCGTCTCGTGAGACTTGGAGAACACCAAGATTTCATCCATGTACGCAATGCAGCATCTCCCAATAAAGTCACCCAGGACATGGTCAATGGGCCTTTGGAAAACGGCAGGGCGTTCTTGAGTCCAAATGGCATAGCCCTGTATTCATATACCCCTAGGTGGCACTTGATGCCGTGTACTGTTGGTGCTCAGGTACAACTGGCACTTGGTTGAAAGCGTCAACCAGGTCTAACTTAATGAACACCTGACTCCCAGCGATCATCTGTGAGATGCTCGCCATCAGCGGGATGGGGTAAGGGTCCATTTCCATTATGGCATTTATGCAGCGGTAGTCCACACAGGGGCGGAGCTCGCCATTGGCCTTAGGGACCAGGATGATGGGAGATACCACAGGAGATTTTAAGAGCACTATCATCCCTCGCTCCAACATATCCTTCACGTACTGGTCTAGGGCTTCCTTTGCTCTAGGGTTCAGGGGGTACACCGGGCTTCCTTTTGGGAGCTCAGCATCCCCTTTGAACTTGAATGAGAATGCAAAGGGGCCCTGTGGATCGCAGGGGGAGGCGACACTCTTCTGGAACAGGTGCTCATAGTCTCTGAATTCCTCCGGTATCTGTTCCTTCTCCGCCCCTAAGTGCACAGAGTTCACACCAGGCCTGCTTCTGCCAAAGGTAAAAAATTCTAACAACAAGGGCTCTTGTTCCTTGGGGTGAGGCATCACCTGGCCCTCCTCCAAATCAAAGTGTGGGGAGTACTTATGCCACCATTTCATGCCAAGAACGATGGGGTGGGGCAGGTTCTGTATGGCGCAAAAGTCTTCCCAGAAATGGTGGATTCCCTGTTGGAACTTGATCTTGGATAAACCTCCCAGCATTCCAATGACTTGGAGGTGTCCGCAAGGGTCATGATACCCTTTTCTCGCATTTTTACTCGTAATTTCTTGGCTAGCTCTCAGTCCATGTAGTTTTCTTCGGCCCCAGTATCCACTAAAGCCCACAATTTTTCTAACTTGGCCCCTTTCTCTTTCTTCTTTCGCTTCAGAGTAAACGGAATAAACATGTAAGAGGAACCATTTCCTTTATTGAGCGACGAGATGCGGGCAGGGGCCAGGCGAAAGTTGTAAGTGGGGCCATCCAGGCCGCTGGGAGCAGTGGGTGCAGGAGCTGCAAGGCGTGGGGCATTCTCCCTGGGGCCCCCTGCTCCTGTTGCCCCATATGGCTTGATATGGGCTCTGACTCCACGCGTCGTCCGCGGTATCTATTGTGATTCCCAGGCACAGGGGCCCTGGCTTGGGACAAGGCTAGGTGGTTTTCTACCTGGAAAGCAACGGTGACCTCTTCTTCCAAGGTTGCCCCCAGGCGGGTGGCGGCCATAGCTGTGAGGATGTCTGGGCGAAGGTTCTGTCTGAACATCCATGCGAGCTGGGAAGGAGACACTTTGGCGGCTTTGGATAAGGTTTGGAACAACTGAGCGTACTCTTTGATAGCCATTTTCCCTTGGCTGAGGGCAAAGAGCGCAGACCAGGCGGCATCCTGAGAGTCGTTTGGGGTGGCGGCTCTTTCCACAAGGTGGAGGCAGTCCTCCAGAGAAGCAGGAAGGGCCTGCTGAGTCTCCAATAGGTTGGTAAGCCAGATTGACAGGTTCTTTGGTAGGTCCGCTATCACCTGGGCAATCTGGAGGGACGCGGCTGTTGTACCCCCAGAGGCCGCTGTAAGGCGGGACTGTAATCTAACGCGGGAGAAGGTACCGTGCATAACACTCAGCTCCTCTGGGGTCAATGCTTGTCTAAACTTGGATGTGGCGTCAACATGTTGGACATAAGCGATTGAATTCCCTCAAGATGGGTTGAGATGAGCGGCTTCCCTCAGCAGGAACAGGATGGAGAATATGACCATAAGGAGAGTGGTAGTGTGCTCATACCAGGCAGGTAGTGCTCTTCCATGTGGTCCCCCCATCCCATCCCATAAAAGGGAGATGAGGTTGAAAGAACTTTGTCTAAATTGACGAATGGGGTCTCTCCACATTGCCACAAAGCAGTGGGCAAGAGGGCCCATGTGAGTGCGCATAGGCAAGAGAGGGCTGCTGTGGTGAGGTCCCACGTTCGTTGGCTTGTTGAGCGATTTAAGTATCCTTGGAACACTGTGAGGATGATGCTCACACTGAGGAGGGCAGTTTGGCCTCCAGAGAGAGCATACAGAGAGGTGACAGCTCTGTCAAAATCCGAGAAATTTTCCATTTTGATTCACTCAAAATCCACGATTTTCCTTAAATCTCAAATAAAAGATTTTGAAATTTCAAAATTTTATTTTTAATTTTATAGGTTTTATTTGTATTTATTAGAAGATGAAGTTGTCTTAAACACCTTTGCTTGGTTTGTTTTATATTGGGGAATGGGGATATGGGGAAATTGGACCCCGCGGAGTCCACAGGCGGCAGACTATCCACAGGCCTACTTCAAGAGTCTCAGTCTCCAATATTCTCATCTAGGCCCATTATAGACCATCCGTCAAGTACCTGTGGCATTACAGAAACTTTTTTGCATATATTTCTGTTCATCGAGGACAAATCAGAGCTCTCTCCACCTTATCAGTAGAATTCCCATTTTTGGGATAATTTGGCCTGGCAGCCCCTGATTCGCTGGGCTGCCCTTCGCCATGGCTCTCAATAATTTTGACGAGCAGCAGATTCAGCTTGGTGACTCCTGATTTGTTGAGCTGCCCAATGCCATCATTTCCTTTTCTGGAATTATTCAGCTTGGCAGCTTCTGATTCGTTGAGCTGCCAAATGCCAACAATTCCTCTTTTAGTGTTAATCAGCTTGGTAGCTCATGATTCGTTGAGCTTCCAGATGCCAATGTTTTCTTTTTTATTGTTATTTGGCTTGGCAGCCCCTGATTTGCTGGGCTGCTCTTTGCTTTCACCAATTGCTACACATGAGGCCTCAGAATTTGGGTTTATGGCCTCTGATTGGCCCAGTTAACATTTATGTTGACTTTTGCTGCCTTTGCCTCGAGGTTTTGTAAATTTTTGTGGCATCTGATTCGTCAGAATGCCATTTCCAAGGGTAGTTGCCCTCGAGCCCAATGTTTTTATGTATATTTAGTGCAACACTATTAGCCGCGATCCCCACCTTAGGGGGGTCAGGGCTATGTGGCGGTCAGAAAGTGCCTTGACCATCACATGTAATACATCATCCAGTGATATTTTGTCTTTTGGAAGGTCTGAAATCTTTACACAATTTTGTCTCCTTTTTTTAACTCTGCTTCAAAGTTTAATATGGATAATTGTGATGTTATTATTAGAAATCATAATCTCATTGATGATGTACAGTAGCAGATTAGTCAAATAGATCATAATTATCTAGAATAATTAACTCCCAGTTGGTGTAACATGTCCAGGAAATTTAAGTTGTGTGAGCCAATAATTGTACTCACATTTTTGAGCCAAAGCCAGGAGGTGGAAGAGGAAATTAGAAATCGCCTCAACCAATTGGATTAATTTATTCTCTGCCTTAAAAACTTAAATATGCAATATGGAGGGAACTACAGGAGTTATGGGCCAACCTGGGGTACCAGGTCCTCATGGTCCAGTAGGTCCCCCTGAACCTATATGGCCCAGTGGGCCTATGGGACCTAGAGGACCCTTGGTATTGTCTGGAGTAGTCAGACCCCCCAGGCCAGGTGGACCTCCCAATGCAGTAGGACCTCCTGGACCTCCCAGAAACCTGGGTGCTGTTGGGCCTCTGGGGACTCCCAGACCTCCAGAACCCCTTCACTCTTCTGGGCCTGAAGACTCTGGTAGTTGTCTGAGCCTAACCTTAGTTCTCACTCTGAGATTTTTGAACAGTTATGATGGCAATTTCACAAAGTAGCCCAGCCTTTTAGCTTAACTATTGACGGAAAACCCATTAACCCCCCTTAGCGCCCCAATTCATAGCTGACGAGCTGAATACCTAGGCAGATGGGCTAAGGATACCTATGTTTTACCACAAGTATGAAAATCTAAGTGGAATCTGCTTCAAACTTGGGTCAGTTTCATGGAGATTAGAATTCAGGCGCAGCAAAAACAAATTCTGGAATTAACCTAAAAAGATAGATGCCATAGTGGGTGAATTGGAGTTAAATATTCAGATTAGTGAGATTTGCACTGAATTTGTCATTATGCACCCGCCATATTCTTCCCAAGCTTCTGAATCAACCTTATACTTATCTTCCCAACTGTACCAGGATAGGTTTCATGTCTTGTTAGCGAATAACCCTATAAGCTTTAGCCCAAAATTTAGGGATAATAATTCTCCTGGAGAGGGGAGTATTATTTCTTCCCTTTACCTCTATGAGAAAGCTCTGGGGGAGGCAACATACTTTCAAAAAGAATAACTTGACCAATTGTCTTACCCAGTTGGCTCAGGATATTATGGTTCCTCACCTGATGACTTGCACTTCCTGGTATCAAGTTAAGGATCTGTTAAAGAAGTTCAGGAGTGAGCAGACCCTATCCTTGCAAAAGCAGGCGTTTAAGGATTACTTCCCTTTTCAAATAAATCCGTTAAGTATTTTGCACACCATTTCAATTGGGAGCGCAGATTTTGGTGGCCTGTGGTCAGTTGAATCTCAATGATGCTATTACCGCTATTACGTTGGCCTTCTCTTCCCAAAATCTTTTGTTAGTCTACTTTATTAGTGTAATAAGAGTTTCTGAAACATCTTTGACATTAAGGAGGTTTTGTTAGAATTATCTCCTCAATTCGCTGAAAAACCCCGCATCTCTTATTCTCTAGAACTGAGTCACTTTAAAGTTTATGCCATACCTGAAAACTCTCAGACTATTCAATATATATATTGTCATCGATATTTCCATACTGATTAACACTGTTTTAATAATAAAGCAGATGAGAAGAGAAAAGAGGACAATTCATTAAGATATATCACTTAATAACGATTTTGGTATAAACCAGGGGACCATATCTCTCCTTTTTAATATAGATGAACTATTTTCTTTTTATGACTTGCCATATTTGTTGGTGCTGCCCACTCAATTTGTAAGTATGATT
Organism: Massospora cicadina; assembly: GCA_022478985.1. Classification (NCBI taxonomy): domain Eukaryota; kingdom Fungi; phylum Entomophthoromycota; class Entomophthoromycetes; order Entomophthorales; family Entomophthoraceae; genus Massospora; species Massospora cicadina. The sequence continues at coordinate 17,377 of JAKSZP010001875.1, read as the reverse complement.
ACTCTTATTGATCTTTGAGTAAACTAAGTCCTGCTAAGACCATCATCAATACTGGATCTACAGTTTATGTGGTCTCTTCTAAGTTGACCAAGAAGAGCAAATACATGGCTAACATGTCATATTTTGAGGATATGGGAATGCTGGGCTCCAGAGTACGCGGTCAATTGTGACTTTCACACCAATTCCACTGAAGATTAAAAAGTTAACTTGTACGATACCTGTGATCATTTTGAACAATTTAAATCCTGATTTTCTTTTTTGACCATCCTGTCTCAGTAAAATATGGAGCAAATCGACCATCCAATGGCCTAATACAGCAAAACCATATCCAAGGCGAGGCGGAACTATAGTGTGGCCAAATGGTAGTGACTTGCTGTAATCATGGTGATCAAACACTTCTAACCCTTCTTATATGGTAATCACTTTTTCTGTTGTTACAGACCATTCTTCTCGAAGATGGTTACAAAATATGAAGGTTCCAGATGGGTGGTTGTCTCATTGGGCTCTGGGATTACAAAATTATGATTTTTTGACTGTTCATCGCTCAGGTACTAAGCATCAAAATGCTGAATCCCTGTCCCAGTTGCTTGTGTTAGTCTATACCCCCAGAAGGAGGAATGATTATATGACTTTATTGGCTGACCGGAGATGTGAAATAAATAATATGAAGCGTATCAAGCCTACCTGAAGGCCATTACTCAAAACACTATAATCCAAGAGCGTTCTTTGTATATGAAGGTCAACTCCTAATGGCTTCCCTTTTTACCTCTAACTCACAGTTTAATTCTATTATGGAAGGGCATGGTCAAGTGGCACACAGTGGCCTAAAGAGACTCATGAGTGGTTGGAATCCAGACATTTTTAATAATATGACCGATTCTATCAAAGAGGCTCTTGGTGCGCGCCTTACCTGTAAAGTACAGGGAGCCTCTAATCCCTCTAGTAACATAAATTAATTACAAGTACCAAGGCTTTCAAAGTGTTAATGTTGATGGGCCTTTACCTCAAGGGTTGCATAGGCATTAGTACATTTATATGGCTGTTGATTATTTGACTAAATGGGCTGAGTCCATCTCCATTACCACTCCCTCTGCTAAGACTACTGCGTTGTTTCTTTACCGTCATATCATCATGGAGCATGGGAGTCCCAAGGTTCTTATGTCGGATAATGCGACCAAATTTACCACTCAAAATCTACAGGAATTATCTAAATTAATTAATACTGTTCAACAGTTTGTTGTTCCATATCACCCATCTACTAATGGGTTTATTGAGCGAGTCAATAGACCTTAGTCTCCATTTTGTGGAAAATGGCTTCTTCTGACCCATATCAGTGGAACATTTATTTGTCTAGTGCTTTATTAACTTACCAGATTAGATACAATCTTATCATTAAGATGTTGCCTTTTAAGTTTATCTTTGAATGAGATCCCTTTGTTCCATTAAGTGTCCAGATGATACTTGATGAGAGTGCCTCCAATTTTTTTATTTAGTCATGTGAAACTTGGCTTATGAGATCATTTGCCTTCAGGCTCAAGCAATGGAGTCATTTGAAGTAACTACCAAAAAGAAGACCATAAGTCGCAATCATCTTAAGCCCATTTTAACTGAATACCAGATTGTAGACTATGTCATGAACTATCATTCTCGGCCTGGTGGGTGAATGTAGAAATTAGAGACTAACTGGTTGTGTCCTTATTAAATTAATTCTGGAGAGGGCTTAAAGACTCAATTGTTTATGATGAGACTGATATCGTTGTAAATCATGTTCATCCTAGGTTTCTGAAGATTAATTTTCCTCTGTTATCAATTCTTGGAGGGGGAAGTGTCAGGGCTCATAACTTCGTCCATCCCTAAGTCTATTACCCTAAATATTCCTCTGTCAGTTGCTAAAAGGGAGTTGAGCGAATTTGGGTTCAAGTCTCTTTAAATTGATCACGCTTATCCCAATCAACTAATCTCAGAAGATTTGATCTCTTGGAGAATAGAAAATAAACAGAGCAAAGGTGAGCCTCAACAAAATCCTATAAATATTAAGTTGTTCCAAAGAAAAAAATAAAGTCATTTCATGCGTTAATAACTAATTTTACATAGTACACCTTTTATTTTTGGACAATCTGGTAAAGTAACTTTAATAGAAGACATGCCATTTGTGAAGTGTAATTAAAAACTTCAAAACACATATAAAGTGTATACCAAGAATTTTGAAAATGAAAGACCCTTAAACAGGATGCTGAAGAGAACCACCCAACTACCTTCTGACTCAGACAAAATGACATCCACCAGATCATGTGCCACCTATGTGGGGTAAAATGACTCTAGCAAACCAATATACCACAATAGCCCTAAACTCAAGGTGAATCATCTGAGGCAGATGATACTAAAGACCAGGGAAAAATAATGGATCAGTATAAATGGAATATTATACTTCTGCCATATTGCATCTATCTCTAAACCTAATCTTAACACCTCCACGCCCTTGACCTCCCCATCCATCACTGCTTACTTCGCACTAGCATATAAACACATAAATTCCATTGGGGGACACTATATTGCAGGCAGATAAAATATTATCAAAACACTACGCACCGCAGTTGTAGCAGTCTGACTTGACTATTGCTTCTAGTGATATGCCTAAACTAAAATAACTAACATGACTATTACCCTTAGTGAGTTAAACAAGACTAGTCCCATCCTCTGTGGGGTTTTACAGTCCTACCTGGGTCAGTCTTATAAGATCAGCGTACACTTAATAAACAAAATTGATTTTGACTATTCTGAAGAACATGCGTTTCTTATAATTGTGGGAAAGCTCTGGTTCAGGGCCATAGTATACAGTGAAGCACCTATTAAAGTCATATCAACTGAAAAGTCAAAAATTGGAATTATTTCCAGATATTTATCATTGAAAAGAATACAGAGTGATGGGATCCAACTAAATTAACTCACTAGGGGCCTACAGCATGTTGCACCTAAGTTTTGGTCTGCTCATTGTGGTAGCTCCCACAATTGTACTCCCAAACACTCTGTACAATTTTTGCAATTTGCTACATTGGGACTCTACTATTGTGCTAGTAAACATTATAAAGTTTTCTGGACCTTGCTATTTCACATTCATTGACGCACCTTTCACTACAAGTCCACAGGCAACTCCTTCATAAACATAAAATAACTTCACAATGGAAGAACAACCCATTTTTGGTTGGCCGCTGATGCCACAAATCCTATGTTATCCCCCATGGTTCACTAGCTAAAGCGGGCACCAGACAAAAGTTTCAAAAAAGCTTCCTCGACATGTGATATAGCTTCTTATGCTGATAACTTAAGGGCTATATTAGGATTTTTTTATTATGATAATCCTTTTTTGGCTCATTTGCAAATAAAAATGCGTGGCGGCTCTCCCTTTTTGGGTTGGGCACCACTAGTGCTAAAAAACTCCTATTTGGGTGGGCACCAAAGGTCAATATAACCCTTGATTCTCACCCTCATGGTTAGTCCCGCTTATCCTTTGATGTGTTTCCTGACTAGGCAAGTCCCTCCAGGGTTTCCTTTTAAATACAGGTAAGGAGTCGGTAGCGCCAACCACTACTACATAAATTAACCCAGCACCAAAGCTTGGGGATCTATTAGCACACTCTAAAATGTCAAGTGTCACTGCAAATTTTTAAAACACAGTTAAGATTAAGTAAAGTAAGGTTTTTATATCAGAATAAAAAGCTAACTTCAAAATAAGGTGGCTAAGACATGAATATAGTAATCAGACTGTTGTATAAGTATCATAGCAACTTTTCTTTCTCATTGCAATCACTATTGCAACCTATTCAATTCAAGACTGAATCTAGTTTGATAATCTCACAGAGGAGATTAGTCTGCGCCCATATCAGGGAGCAGTTGGGCAAGCAAGTAAGAGGAGCAGGCGGAAGGCCCGCGGCCTCCAACGTTTGAAAACGCCCCGGAGAATCTGGCGGAATTGACAAAAATACTAAGAAACCAGTGGTCACTATTTCCCCAGAAAAACTCGCATGGCAAGCACAATGCAACCAGTACATCAACACGCCACACTCCTAGCCACTTTTGTCAGTGGAATTCGGAGTCCGTGTGTTTCTGGACATCCAAAAAACGGCCTTATGGGAAAAATTTTGTGAAGATGTACACACAATTTTCCCGACCGTAGTGTACATTGCACCTCACTCCATGTCACGCAGTTGGCTGGACCTAGGTTTCAAAAGCAAAACAGCAGCAGATGAGGCTGCAGTGGTGCGCATAGTGGTTGACCTCCCCAAAGGGCAACGGGTCATTGAAACTAAATGCACCAGATGGACAAAATCAAACCAAATTTTCCTCAGTTTGACTTTTTGCCTACTATGGTAAAACGTGACAATTTGGAACAACACCTGAAAGATGGTCTCGCCATATATGGCAAAGTACAATCTTTCAAAATGCAACGCTTCACGCTGATGCCACACCTGTGCACCGGCAAAGCCATCGCAGTTCTGACCCCAACTGAGGAGATTGCGAAGGACCTAACCCAGATCCCGCACTCCACTTTTATTGATATCACAGGGCATACCACCCACCCTTTCCAGGTGACCGTGGACAGTGCGCCCACCATTTGCACCCATTGTGACGCGTTCAGCCATAAAGTGCACACATGCCCCACCAAAGAGGGCGTCACATTCCAAGAGCACCCCTTGGCGGCCATGGCCAGCGGAGAGGCGCACTATGAACCAACCACAAGCACCAAGGAGGCCTTCCCGTGGGGAGCACAAGGCTGCTACCTAATGGTAAAGCCTATCTCCCCACAAGAGCGAAAGAAGGCCAAGCAGGCCCATAGGGCCGCGGCCAAGGAAGCGGCCAAAGCCACCACTGCTATCCCACACTCACAATGCCAGGAGGACATGGAGACCTTCACAGCGGAAGCAACTTGGGAATCCATCAACCAATCAGATTGGGAAGCCCATGCTGAGCGGACCACTCAATCTGAGGATCTGATGGGAGATTTGATCTCACCCAAATGTTGCACCCAAGCTCCGGTTGAAACTGACTTGGGACCCATCCCAACTGAAAATTTTTTTTTGACCCGCTCAACGGTGCACCAAACTCACCCACACCACAAAAAATTCGTCCGACGTCGGGAAAACAAAAAGCGAAGGCTAAAGCCAATGCAACTTTTTCTGCAAAAATCAACAAAAATTATGATAGCATTGCTGCTAACACCCACACTGCTGTGAAGGTCTGCGGGGATCTAGAAGAGGATGGTGGGCCTGGGTGCCTACCCCCTCGCTCCTAAGGTGTGATGAGGGAAACCTTCACTCTAGGGACGTTGAATATCACTGGACTCAAGGCCTCCCCATCCCAGGCTAGGAAACTGAGTTTTTTACAACACAATTTACCTGTGGATATCCTGGCCATCCACGAGTCCAACTGTCCACAAGGTTCCAAGGAAGCTTGGAAAACAATGCTCCTCCCATCCCTATCCTTTTGGTCAATGCACTGTAGGGTGTAAATTCAGAAATATAATTATTTCAAATTTTTATCTTCAGAAACATTCCTAAATGGCTGAGTGCTTGTTGTCACCTTCTCGTGGGCCAACGTAGCACATGCAATTGTCAACATCTATGCCCCAAATGGTGTACGCGAGCATCAGGAATTTTTCTCATTGGTTAAATCCCTCCCGCTACCCCCAGACTCCTTCATAGTTGGCGACATGAACTGTTGGCTAAACACACCAACAGACCGGTGGCCTTCCTCACCCCAAGCCCCCCAGGGTCACATAGAACTACGCGTTCTAAAGGCCGCCCTCGGGTTAATGGATGCACTGCTGCGGCATGCCACGCTGCTCAAAAACATGATGCGGCCCCACATCCACAACGGCCAATTAAGGACCATGACCCGCATTGACCTTATTCTAATGCCGGCGAAATTTCAACCCCATATCTCCCACTTCAAAACAACAAAATTGGAATTCTCTGACCATTGACTGGTCACGCTAACCTACCACCTACCTGTCACAGCTGCTAAGGCCCCACATTGGTACAAAATCTGCCCCCAAGCTCAGGTCACCAGGAATTTCCATGTGGGTAGAAGAGGCAACTTTGGCAAAAAAGTTTGTTGCACCATTCTGCGCGGACCACTTCCACATGGGCAACTTTCAAAGATGACACCATCCGCCACTCTCGCCATCTCTCCTCCAGATGCTCATGAGCCACATCAGTGGTTATCTCGCGCGCTCTGGCAGAATTGGCACACTTGGAGTCCAACATCCCAGTTACAGGATACAGCTCTGCATGGGGACAGAAGTGGGCGGAGGCAGCTTCCCACCTCAACGCACTCGAAAGATAACACAAACGTTGGGTTTGTGTTCAGTACAGGGCCACACGCATCACAAAAGGTGACAAGTGCACCGCACATTTCTTTAAAAAATTTCGCACCACGCCAGAACGTGGCCTGCACACAGGTGCGAAGATTGGATAATTCTATTCCGGATACACTGGCTGAAGTGGAATTTAAATTCAACAGTATTACTCCAAGTTGTACCGATCTGACCCAATTCAGCCAGCTGAAGTGGCAGAATTTCTCGACTGAGCCCACATCCACTCCATTTTCTGATACCCAGAAATAATGAATTTGATTACTCTGAACGAATTATGGACAGCCATTCGCAATGCACCAAACCAAAAATGCCCAGGCCCAGATGGCATTCCATATGAGTTCTACAAAAAATATTTCAAATATATATCCCCATTGCTGCTCGCCTCACTTAACCAAAGCCTGTTGGAAACGCGCCTCCTACCAGGAGGACATGAGGCCTTCATTGTCACACTATTCAAGAAAGGGGATAAGCTAGACTTAGCCAACTGGCGCCCCATTTCTCTAACAAACACAGACACCAAAATTTTAACAAAAATCATGGCTAACCGTTTAGGGACTGTTACATCTGCCATCATCTCCCCAGAACAATTCGGTTTCATCCCCAGAAGGTCGATTTGGGATAACGTGCACTCTGTGGCTAATGTATGTCAGTCCACAGCCTCTGGGGCACTTGTATTCTTGGACCAACAAAAGGCCTATGATAGAGTAAACTGGGAATACCTAAGGGCCTGCCTCCATCAATTCTGCCTATCCCCTCGCTTCATCAACTGGGTAATGCTGTCACGGAATCTGCAACAATGGCAGTGCGTGGCCCTGGCTTCCTAATGGAAGTTGTCCGCCATCAAAGGGGCTTGCGAAAGGGGTTCCCCTCAGCCCACTCTTATACAACTTCAGCCTTGACCCACTACTGCAAAATGTGAATGCCCGACTCACTGGGGTCCACATGCCGGGCCAAGCCCCAGTCAAGATAATGGCGTTTGCAGACAACTGTGTGGTTGGGGTGTCTAATAATCAAGATGCACGCACGCTTGAAGCTCTCATCCAGGAGTATTCCCGGGTAAGCAACGCGGCACTGAACGCTTCCAAAACCGAAATCATCCTCCTTGGTCAGTTTCAGAACTGCTGGACCCAAGCAATTAGTTCTCAACCCAGCTCATCTGCTCGCCCACGTCCTCTCCCTACTAATTCAAAACACATCGCCCCACTTGTGCTCCCCTTCATGCCACGTCCTACCATAGGACCAGTACGCCATTTGGGCGTGTGAATGGAGGCAGGTGGATACGCATCAGCACTAATGAAGTGCCATATTCTGGATAACGTGACAAAGCGAATCGCCTCTCTCAGAGCTCACCCTACTTCCCTTACTGGCAGGATTGTTTTAGCCAACTTCATGCTCCTCTCCAAAGTCTGGTTAGGAGCCCATGCCATCCCCTTCTCCCCAAACTTCTACAAATCCTTGTACGCCTTGCTGCAAGGATGGCTTTAGTTGGGCCGCCTTCCACCAGTGCGGCTAGAGGTCATGTTTGGCCCTCAACATCATGGTGGCATGGGCCTGCTTGACTTCAAAGCCCATGCCGCCAAGATCCTGGACACCTGGATTGCGGCCGTCACCACCCCTACACTCCCCTCCCAACACTGGTCCCGCGCAGCCCGCTCCAACTTCTCCCGCACCTTGGGCCTCAACAATCCATCGAACCCCCACTCCCTGATGATATACCTCGCTTCACACACATCAGCCACAGGTCCTCACGGGACTAAAACCCACTACAAACGAATCCTACTCTCCATGCGGAGCGCTGAGTGGAGAATTCGTATTAGCGGACATACAACCCAAAGAGGCCGCCCCTCTCCTCAGTTCACACAAGAGGTACAGGGGCTACCCATCCATGATGGCGTGATCCCCATTCTACCCCATGTCCTATCCAGGGTGGACTACCTGGAAATGATGGACATCCCTTAATCCATTGAGACTAAAAAAAATATCTGGAAATATGTACACCATCTTCTGTTGCAACCTCAAGTCCGCTCCCATGTGTGGCACTGCCTGAGGCAGGTGTATTGTACAGCTGAGTGCTCTAACGCTTTACACTCATCCTGTATCATGTGTGGCCAGTATGGAATGCTGTTTCACCGCCTGGAGAAGTGCCCTACCTCTAAAGTGATATGGCACGAAGTTCAACGTCTTCTGGGCCAGGATCAAACGCATCCCTTCAGTCTGTCAAGAGATATGTTCGCTCTATCAATGGCCTCCCCCCTTCTGCCCTCCCTTCGTGCTTTGGTGGTTGCAATCGCCATGTGGACCATCCACACGATTGTCTTAGATGCCATCACAGGCTCCACCCCCACCCTCCCAGAAGCGGTCCACAGATTCTGGTCCCATTTGGTGGACCACTTTCAAGCGTGGATGTTTGGATACCTCCCACCGCATTGCCAACAGCTGATCTCCTCCTGGTTCCCAGTCTGGTTCATCAAATAAGACCCCTTCCTCCACACGTGCTCAATTGTGGCTATGGCCCCTTCACAAGTTTCCTCCCCCTCCCCATAAGTGGCGTTCCCGCTGGCAACAAGAGATAGCATCTCTTCTCTGGGGTGCCTCCCCTGGTACTAAGTTTTGTCTCTTCTGAGTCATATTCGGAAGTGTCCGTCCCATGGTCAGCCTTCCCCGCAATAAATTTAAATTTAAATTTGTATAAGTATCATGTGAAGTATATATGGGAATAGGGGTGTGGATTTTATAAGCTGCTTGAGGTTGCGTCAGTGGTGGTTGTTTTATAAAAGGCTATCTATATGGAAATTGTCAGCTTGTGAGCAACCAATTTTATTTTTGAAATATAATTTAAAAAAGACTTCTGATGCAGTAACTTGATGTGGCTCAATATAACAACAAGTGGAAAATGTTTCGCTAACTCCTACTAACTTGATCAAATTGTTACATTAGATTGGCATTAATTCAACTTGACAATTTGTTGCTCTTCAAGTTCTTCCATTTCAGCAATGATTAAATAACTAAATAGGTAATCTAACTGGTTCTTTTACTAGCTTAATAAACCCTATTAATAATTATAATCCACACACTATAAATTGATGTCACAATTAGTAATATAAACAAACATCTGACCAAATTGAAATAATTTTGTTTTTTATCAACTCCCATCCTTTTACTGTACAAATCCTACCTAAGTAAGCATTTTAGACTAAAACCTGGGTGAGAAAGTTTTAATCTCTGACTCAAATCTAAAGTTAATGTTGAGCTTAATTCTTAGCCAAGGCTGACCTCAACTATGCATGAAAACAATACACCCATTAAGATATCCTCATCAGAACCTCTTCATGAGGACATACGGCGTCAAAATTGATCAAGGAAAATAATCTGACAGTACTCAGACAGAACCTTCCGGTGTATTACTGACAGGAGACCAGAAGATGGAGAATCAAGTTCCGCTGTTCATAAATTTAACCTCAAAGATGGGATTATACCCATCAGTTGCCAAAAAGGGCATGGAAACACTCAATATTTACCACCCTAATTTAAATTATAAGACATTCCGTGAGTGCTTGCCACCATGTGATTATTTCGCCTGGCTGACATGTCATAGTGACTATGGGTATGGAACTGAATATACTTCTTGGTTTATACAGCGAAATGTTTATGCTCTTCAACTTCTTACGTTAAAAACCAACTTCAGAACCAGGGATTATTCTCCTAGATCATGGAGGAATTAGCTTAATACTAGCTAACCTCTATCTATACTAATCAAGCTGAAACAGCGCCAAGATATCACATTCCTTTACATTGTACTGATGGAGGAAGTGCAAGGCAGGTATGAGTTTGGAACAATATAGTAGTTCATTATGAAAACAGAAAATTGTGAGGCCATCCGTTCAGTCATCTCATATATATATATGGTCAGTCTGATGGAAGAGAAAGATTGGGCGATGGCTCTAATAAAAAATATAAAAAAATTCATGCAATAGATGACTTCGATTTGAAATTCCCTGATTACGTATTATATCATATTATCACTGGGAACCATCTGCTAATAGGCCTCTGTCCCATCTGCTAGTATAAGGCAGTGAAAGAGGTCATCCACAAAAAAACTAATCAGCTGGTCCAGAAAGTAATGTAGGTACTATCTAAAAGCCTTTGGGCATCGCCAGTCTTAAATGTCAAAGGATGGATCTAACTACATGGTAATCAACTACCAGTGGCTCAACAATGTAACAAAGAAGGACTCCTACCATCTTCTCAGAATTTACAATGTGCTTGACTGTTTTGGTAGAGCAAAGTACTTCTCTGCCATGGATCTAATATACAGTCTTCACAGATAGAGATGCTACTGAAGAAGTCCTTTGTTTCCTCACTAAAGTTTACTTTTTGTCATTTACAAACACATAGAATTTAGTCTTATAAAATCCAACAAACAAAGGTAATAAACTCCACTAAAAGCTCCTCTGGCGCGTCATTATTTAATATAATGAACCACAAAAGGCAGAACCCTTTGTTTTCAAGTTTGTGAGTCAACCCATATCGCCTACTCACAAGCTGCAACTTCAAAATAAGATGCTAATCAACATCCATCTACCCATATAAATATTGCAAATGTCCTGCCATCGTACAGCCTACCTTATTCTGCTCTTGTTGACTTAGGTTCAACCAATCAATGTGCCCCAACTTATAAGCGCATTCAACAAGTCTACCTTGGTAGTAGGAAGTAAACATCCTTCTAATAATATTAAGGGGTTCATATGGATTTACCAACAGCCACCTCTTTGTCAATCAACCAAAGCACCCAGACTGAATCAGCAGCAATTGTCAAATAAGCTGGCCATCATGTCCAACAAAATAAAATAAAATTTTAACCAGAGCCGGCTGAACAGGCAATTTGCTAGCTGAACAATCCCAGATATCCTTTTCTGACTGACAGATGACAGCTGGAGAAAAAAATTGGTTGAAGATGAACCTGAATGCACCAATCAATTGTAGGAAATAATTCCAAAACAGGTAGGCCCAACTAGCCTACCAAATTTGAGTACCAACTGGGATGTCCCACTGGAGCTAGCGCGTAAATAAAAAGGGATTCTGGCGCTTCCATCTGGGGCTCCAACTTATAGTAAATCAACTAGATTAATTTTGGATTAAATTTAAATCTAAACAAAAATAAGTTTTTTAGAGACGACTGAGGTGCATGACAGAAAATACAGTGCCTGAACCACCAACTATTGACCCATGTGAAGCTGCTTTCCTGGCTGAAATGAGGAAAAGATGGGCTGAAACTTATTTACAAAAGGCGCTGCTTTGGTCCACTATTGCTCATATATTTATTTTTTACCATGGACATAATTTGGTTGCGTTTACATCAAAGATCATTTTAACATTTTTAAATGGTAGCAAGAGCCTTTTTTAGTTCACACCACAGTTAATGGAGTGGAGTAAAGTCTTTGCATTTATGTGGGGTTACAACTGCAGATGATGCAAACCGTGAAGCCTTTGCTACAATTGAGATTCTGCACTGATCTCTTTGAATATCTGAAACCCAATCTAACCATAAAAAATTATCTGGGTGACTTACTCTAACAATCCAACTACAGTGGGCCCAGAATCCCTAAAACTTGCACTTCATCGCGGTTTGATGGAATTTAAGTCCATTTCTAATGGTAGACCTTTGTGCACCATCCTACTATGCCCTGATCAAATGTGCGCATATTGCTAGAGCACATTTCTTAATCCTACGTTGGCCTGCATCATGAGGGTTATCCTAATTGTTAAAATTATTAGATCCTGTTTTAATATCTTTTTTGTTGATACTGACCAGGAATGACCCCACTGCTCACGATTCAATGCTTTGGGCCTCCTATATAATAGTTTCAAACTCATAAGCAAGCTCTATCATCCAGTGCCAAAGTACCGGTGATGAGTAAGAAATTCTCCCACACAGCAGCAACGGCGATCAATTAACAAACTCAAAGGATACCAGTACAGGATCTAACCCACACTTCCCTTCATGTGGCAGTCTATAAGGCACAGCCAGTAGCGCAGCAATACTCCCTTAGTGCTGAAAACCCTCTTCATGTCAGCACTACTTATAATTTGCTAGCCCCTTTACCAGCATAAAAAAGCGTAAGTTTTCTATCAAGCTAACCCAGAGAAAACCATCCCAGTAGCTGCACCTAAAGCTACTTCAGCATAAAAATCCTAGATAGTGGAGAAGATATGGAGTACCACAAGTTAAGGTGGATGTATGTCATTCACCCCTCAGCATCTAATGTAATTACAAATTCATACTGTATTGTACTAACTAAGGAGGCGCCTATGGACTCTGATACTTAAGACGATACCTAAATGGAAAAGTTTGTGGAGCATCCTCAGAATGCTCCCTTGCAAAGCAGTGGGAGTTATTTCCTAGGCTTATTTCCTGCTCTTCAGGCAATTTTTACTCAGGTCAATCCCACTCCTCATCATTCTACTTGGATTGCCACAAAGTATCATGATCTAGGACTTAAAATGAGTAGCCTTATGGGTGCAGGTTTAAGCTAGTAACCCCCGGGATACAGAGAAGGACAACTCTAAGGCAAAAAGGGGCACCTTGATCCCTGCAGTCCATTAATTCTAATGGGCTGTGGGACTATAAGCAAAGAGCTCATCTACTCCATAACTTCAGGTTGACTCATGTGGATATCGTAGGTATCCAGAAGACCCATGTACCCCCTCTGAAATAGAAGCATGGAATGATTAATTTAAGAGTAACTCCTGTGGACAACTCATGCATCCAATAAAATTCTCAACTACCATATTAAAGCCCACCAATTTTCAAAAAACCTTGATGATCTCCTCATCTTAGCTAAGTTATCCAAACCAGTGTTCTATTTCTTTGTAGCAAGCATATAAATTTAGATACAGGCCTGGTTAAGATTAGCTTTTGAAATAGCTCACGCTACTTTACCTCCAATAAAACACAGTGCTTGTAGGTGATCTCAACACTATATTTAGTTGCATGCATGAAACCTTTCCCCCTACCATACAGTACAGATGAGGCACTGCTCAGTTTTAGGATTTCCTAAAGTCAAGCAGATTCACTTATGCCCTCCCCGCTCGGCGTCTTGCATTTTCTGTATGTCTCACAATCAGTATAATGGCCAGGAAGTCATATCTGCTTCATGGATTGATATGATACTAGTCGGCCACATACTAGTTGGTCATGTTTCCTCTCTAATAACCAGTAATAACACTCTAGTAATCATAGATCCCTTAAAATGATCCTTACAACCATCCTAAAAACTTCTCAGAAGCTTTTGGTCATGGATTCTCCATGGTTCCTAAACAAGTTTTTAAAAGAGTTGACCATTATGGTCATTCAGGAGTATGATTCTCTGGACTCATTTTATTTTCAAACCTCTCAAGATAGAAAGGCAGAGAAAAATGCAAAAAATCTTAAGGGTGGCCTTCAACTGTGCTAAAGCCAATTTTACGGCTTGTACCAAAAATAGACGTGATAAAGCCAGAACACAACTCTCTTGAAAGGAATTGCCAATCAACGCCTTTCACTCAATGCTTGGAAGCTTTGGGAGAGGCCCAAGATTTTTACTGTTTTAACTCACTAAAAAAGAAGAAAGGGCGTCTATTTTCACATCTTCAAGGTACTATGCCCAGTGGGAACGGTCTACCCAATTTTGCTTCCAAAAGAAAAAGCCCGCTCAAAGGATCAAGAGATTTCAGACCTTATGGTGGGAATGGTATCACTACAGATAAGAATAAAATCACTCATGAAATCCATCACTACTACTCAAACCTCTTTCAAGCTGCCTGGGTTGACCCTTCAGACGTTCAAAACCTTGTTGGTGGACCATCAGAGGTTCCAGTATACCCCTCAGCGGAGGAGAAACTTCTAGCACCAGTTACTTTTTAGAGAGTCTATGGAATTACTGCTCCGGTCCCCTTACTCAAAGGCTCTAGGACCAGTTGGAATTCCATTTGAAGTATATCTCTCAGACACTGTGCCAGTGATGATGGCTCTCCAGGCCCATTTCTTGACCCTTCTGTTTGAGGGGGGTTCTACTTGACTCAAGGGGCACAATTACCACCCAATTACAAATAATCAAGAAGAGAGGATCTTTTGGATTGGAACATATATCGCTTATTAATAAGGTAGCATAAGAACTTAACTAAGCTTCAATTAACCTTATTATATAATGGGCATCACTCCGCCTTAAACCCTTTCAACATGGCTTCATTCCATGGAGGTCATCGTGAAAAACTACAATGAATCTCATTCAACCCTGATAGACAACTCCCCTCTCACTCAAGGGTTTATGGAGCTTTTAGAAGTAAAGATGACATATGATCATGTATACTAGAAGTATCTCTACGCTTCCATATTATACCTTTACCTACTACTAAGACCTAGGAGAAAAATTACGGCGCTCTACGATCATCTACACAACAAAGTACTAGGCCCAACGGGATATATGGCGGTAGTAAAAGTTAAAATAGATAATTGTCAAAGGGATCCATTGATCCCAATCATGTATACCAAACTCTAGATCCTCTCCTCGCCCTGCTAGAGGACCAGCTGGAGGGTATCCAGGTTATAGGGAAAATCAAACCCACACTATAGTTATTGCATATGATACAGCTGTTGCTATGGGCTGCAAGAAGGACATGTATTGCACAATGTTAGCACTAAACAGCCACTTAAAAGCATCCAATGAAAAAGTTTACAACTTGAAACTAAAATACAAATAGGCAATCCATCCTTACTACCCCTATTAGGCCTAAACCCACCCGTGATATCTTTTACCATCTAGTTTTCCTCATCTCCTACCTTGGGGATACAATTAAAAACAACGAGTAACATATAGTGGAAGAAAAGAATTCCAAAATACTAAGTTGAAATGGCGTCAAAGTACCCCCCAAGGATGGACCTTATTGGCAGATATATTTCTGCTGTCATAGGTGTTGTTCCTTACCCAGATCTGCCCTTTTACTGAAAGTTTCAAGGCTAAATGTGATACTCCAGAGCTGGATATGGGGATACACATAATAATCCACTGCTCTGACAACAATATCCCAATCATGGCTGAAGGGGAATTGGGACACCAGGAAACCTGGGCCCATGCCACCTCAATATTCACTAGATTACTTAGACCCATTATCTTCTGAGACAAATATTTAATGCCTAAGTGAGCTCCGGCACTCCATTAAGAAGTATTAGCTTGCCTCGTACACCCTCGAGCCTCATTAATTGCTTTCAAAAAATGGCTAACAAAACATTCAGGTCATCGTCTCAACCATCCTCAATCATATACTGGAACCACGCCATCCTGGCCCAAGCGGGTAGGTGTGCATGTGTACCACTGCCTCCCATTTAGAAGGACTGGACCTGGCATTAGCCCTTGCTGAAACACCTTGGTTCACAATGGGAAGATAGTTATTTCCACTCAACATAATGGACAGGCCTCAAAACGTCCACAGCTGTTTGAGCTCTTATCCACCACAGCAAAATAGAACCTTAAGGCGCTCTGCAAAGAAGTTAAAAATTATTTCAGCTAAGATATCAAGCACTTTGTGGCAAGTTCTTTAATGCTCCTATAAGACAGGCTATTGAACAGTTCCTACCTTCCTCACAATAGCTGTCCATGATGGGATGATCTGATTGACGCATATCTACACAGATACATTTCATTCCCTCAGTAGCTCACTTCTGAGGCAATATCTGAGGAATACTTCAGGAAAAACCTCGATTGGACATCCATTTAAGATTTAATGCTTTAAAGGTCACTTCCAAACTGCCCACTCATCAAAGCTTTGGCATTTGGCGTAGCACTATGGACAGCACATAATTCATACCTTTGCGCCAATTTTGACACCAACGAGTGGACCTTGCCCCACATGATCACACATTTTAGATCCAATTTGAGATGGCCCTGATAACAATTACCATGACGTCATGTGCTAGAAGGTCAGCACAAGCAGACTTTTGGCTCTGGCAAACTACCCACCACGTTTTCTAGACACCTCTGCTTATCACTGCCTTCTCCTCAAATTAAGGCGATCACGAATTTAATAATTGATGAACTGCTAGAGCCAATGAGATTCGGTGGAATGAATTACCAAGCAGAATGGTCGGTATAAACAAAGTTGCTGAGATATCAGCGAGATGGGATGAATGAAGGAAGAGGATTGTTAATAGTTTAGATTGAGTGGAACAATGGGGATCCGCTGTATTTATTATATTAAATAAAAAAGTGTTAAAAGCAATTGCACTATTTTTATTAAGCTTTTATTACCTTGTTTCAAGGATGACGATCATCATATCATCAGTCCTATTTATCTGTGGGCTGAACCCTGCACAAAGCCCCTTTGGAGTATTTCTGAATATGACCAAAATTATAACAGTGGTACTCACTACAGGGATGCTCATTGATATATCACATAAACAATAAAAAACTTCATTTGTCGGCCATGTTGCATCAGGCTTACTTTAGCATGGGATAATCATGCCCTGCTGCACAAGTTGAGTATACAGAACTCAAGCTTTCCTTGTATGATGTGCTACAGTGGAAGGTTGAGTTTCTACAGGAAGTTTGTATTAATAAGCTGCCTTTGTTTTATTGCAATGGGAACATCCATGGATTCTTTTAGTGATTTAGGTCTGCAGTAGAAGGAACTTCAGATTGGCGTAAAGTAAAATTAATAATATCCACGTTGGATTCTGAAATCGCCTACCAAGCTACTTTCTACCTTCCAAACAGTTCGTTACATATCAAGGAGTGAAGAAAACTGTGCTGTGGTTTCTTGTCAGAACCGCAAAGATGGTGCAGCAGAAGTCTGAGTTCTTAACCATTGGGTTCCAGCAAATGAGACCCTTACCACATTTGCTTATCAATTTATGGTGGAAGCTCATTTTTTAATTGAGGAAGGGGTTCTTGATGAAGCCGATGTGTGCATTGCAATGACTTCTGCAGTGAAGCCATACCAGGAGCTTTACAATGTCCTGGCTCCGTATTT
>JAKSZP010001874.1:0-59055 GCA_022478985.1 Massospora cicadina | reverse complement strand
TTCTGAGGAGGGCACACTTCCAGGCGGTGAGCCAAAGTTCCATACTGGCCACACATGACGCAAGATGAGTGCAAATCATTAAAGCGCTCAGCTGTATGGTATACCCATCTCAAGCAGTGCCACACATGGGAATGAATATGCAGCTGCAAAGATGGTGGCGGGTGTACTTCCAAATGGCTTTCTGGAATTTGAGGGAGTAAGGGATGTCCAACATGTCCTTGTAGTCCACCCTGGCTATGGTAGGGGACCTCATGGGTATTACTCCATTCATAATGGGTAGTCCTTGTACCTCCTGGGTGAACCAAGTAGTAGGGAGTCCCCTCTGGGCAGTGTGCCCACTGATGCGAATTCTCCACTCAGCGCTCTGCATGGAGAGGAGAATTCTTTTGAAGTGGGGCGACGTCCCATGTGGGCCCACAGCAGAAGGGTGTGAGGCGAGGTACTTTAACAGAGAATGGGGGTGGGCAGGATTGGTGAGGCCCAGGGCATGGGAGAAGTTGGAGCAGGCCACGCGGGACCAGTGCTGGGCTGAGATTGTAGGGTGGGTGACTGCAGCGATCCAGGTGCAAAGTATTTTGGCGGTGTGGACCTCATAGTTGAGCAGGCCCATGTCACCACTATGGCGAGGGCCAAACACGACATCCAGGCGCACTGGTGGTGGGGTGGCCTAACCAAAGCCACCGTTGCAGAAGGGCTTATAATGACTTGAAGAAACAAGGGGAAAAAGCAATGGCGTGGGCCCCAAACCAAACTTTAAAAAGGAACATATAGTTGGATAGCACAACTCTGCCTGCAAGGGAGGTCTGATGGGCTTTGAAGGAAGCTATGCATTTTATAAACGTTGTCTAGGATATGATTTTCCATCACCATTGAGGCGTACCCTCCCACCTCCAGCCACACCCCCAAATGGCGGACAAGGCCAGTGGTGGGGCTTGGCACAAAGGGGAGCACAAGAGGGGCAGTGTGGGGTAGGCAGAGCAAGCGATTCTTTGAGCAAGTTAAAGCAGGTAGAAAATGGGGCGCTGGGAACCAGTGGGCTTGATACTGACCAATGAGAACAATTTCAGTTTTGCAGTGTTTAAGTGCAGCATTACTTACCCGGAGTAAACCTAGATAGTAGCTTCAAACGCATATGCATCATGATTGTTAGACACCCCAACCACACAATCATCAGCAAACGCCAACATCTTGACTGGTGCTTGGCCTTGCACATGGATACCAGTAAGATGGGCATTCACATTATGAATAAGTGGGTCAAGGCTGAAATTATACAAGTGTGGGCTTAGAGAGTCCCCTTGGCATAGGCCCCTTTGAGGGCAAACTACATCCATGAGGAAGCCAGGGCCACGCACAGCCATTATGGAAGATTCCTGAGCAACATCACCCAATTAATGAAACAATATGGGAGGTGAAACTTGTGGAGGCAGGATCTGAGGTAATCCCAGCAGACTCTATCATAGGCGTTCTGCTGGTCTGAAAAAAAGTGCTTTAGAAACCGTGGATTGACAGACGTTGACAACGGTGTGTATTTTGTCCCAAATAGACCTTTTGGGAATAAAACCAAATTGTTCAGGGGAAATGAGGGCAGAGTCAACAACCCTAGACGGTTTGCCATGATTTTAGTAAAAAATTTTGTATCTGTGTTATTAAGTAAAATGGGGCGCCAGTTGGCCAAGTCCATCTTATCCCCTTTCTTGTACAACGTTATCATCAAGGCCCCTTGCCCTCCAGGAAAAAGGCGCGTTTCCATAAGGCATTGGTTCATAAAGGCAAGAAGAAAGGAGGAAAGATATTTGAAATACTTCTTATAGAACTCATAAGGGATGCCTTCTGGACCTGGGCATTTCCTGTACGGTGCACTGCAAATGGCAGACCAGAGTTCATTCTGAGAAATCAAATTTATCAACTCTAGAAAACAAGAAATGGTGTGGATATGTGCACTTTTGAGAAAATTTTCCACTTCAACTGGTTAACTGGATTGGAGTGATACAATTTGGAGTAATAGTTTTGTACTTTGATTGCCACTTCAGCAGAGTATCTGCAATGCAGTGGTTTGGCCTTCGCACCTGTGTTCAGGCTAAGCTCTGGCACAGTGTGAAGAATTTGTGGAAAAATAGGTAAGCACATGTCACCTGTCATAATATTTTTTGCCTTGAATTGAACACAAACCCGATGCTTGTGTTGTCTTACCAGTGCATTGAGGTGAGTGGACACTTTCACCCACTTATGACCCCAAGCTGAGCTGTAGCCTGCTGCTGGGACACTGGATTCCAGATGGCCCACTTCTTCCAGCATGCACAAAATGACTGCTGAGGCAGCCCGCAAGCGATGTGATAAGATGTGGTGAGCCTGATTGATGATGTTTGCTTTGAAGGTTGACCAGGTGGAGATTGGGTCTACATATAATGGTGTGGTAAACTTTGGAGCCGAGGTCTTGGTGTCCACCCATGAGGAAAACCTGGGCAACGTGATCTTAGTGGGGCAGAGTTTGCACCACTTCAGTACCTGGCTGCTGGATTGGACAAACAGAAGGAAACCAATACCATTATGTGGTCAGATTAATCGATTTTTGTCATGGTAAAGTGGAAATTTGGGATTGAAATTTCAACGGTGCAAGAATAAGGTCAATGCAGGTCATAGACCTTAGCTGGCCATTGTGCACATGGGGACAAGACATGTTAGTTAGTAGCGGTGCATGATGTGGCAGAATATTGAACAGCCCTATGGTGGTTTTTAGAATGCAAAGTTCAATGTGCCTCTGTGGGAGTGTAGGTGACAAGGTCCAGTGGTCTGTGGTTGGGTTGGTCCAGCAGTTCATGTCACCAACAACAAATGGGTTGGGAGGTAATGGAAGGGAATTGACAGATGAGAAGAATTCTTGACAATCTCATGCACAGGTTGGGGCATGAATGTTAATGACTGCATGTACTTCGTCATCCCATGAAAAGGTAACTACAAGGATGCAGCTGTCGAGGTACAATGTTGACAAAATAAATTTAAAACTACAGGTCACTCAAACAAGCACCCTTCAGTATGGTGATCAAAAGGAAAGGGAAGGGAGGAGAATGGTTGCCCTTGTGTCCTCTGCACTGTGCGGACAGTGGGTTTCCTGAATGGTCAGGATGTCCATGGATAAATTTTTAAAAAACTCAGTTTCCTAGCCAAGGATGGTGAGGCCATGAGTCCAGCGATGTTCAACATCCCTAAAGTAAAGGCTCCCCCTTCACATCTTAGGTGCAAGGGGAAGGGTACCCAAGCCCTTCAGCCTTCTCTTTTTCAGCATGTCACTATATGGCAGCATGGATATTATGTGCTATGGAGTATGGTTCAGTATGTGAAGCTTTTGTTTCAGGGTTTGTTTTGGCTTTTGCCTTCTTGTTTTTTCCCCGCTGTAGGACAAATTTTTGGCATTGTGTGCACTTGCAGTGCACCATCATATGAAGGTGGAATTTTGGCAGGAATATTGGTGAGTGACTCAGATTCAAACGATGCTTGGTAGTATTAGTCAGGTGAAACCAACTCACCCATTGGGTCTTCAGCTTGGGCAGCCCAATCTGATTGGTGGAAGGATTTATAAGCTGCTTTTGCTGTAAATGACTTGATGTCCTCCTGGAGCTGGGCAGGTGGGATCATGGGCTTGGTTGTAGCTGCCACCTTGGTAGCTGCTCTGCGGGCCTGCTTAGCCTTCTTGCACTTCTGTGGGGATACAGGTTTTACTTGAATGTAGCACCTAGGTGCACCCCATGGGAAGGCTGAATCAGTGTCTACTGCTGGTTCATAGTGGGAGTCTACACCACACATTGCTTCCAGGATTATTTCAGTTTGAGTAATACCCTCCTTGGTGGGGCAGGTATGGGCCTTGTGGCCAAAAGTATGACAGAAAGTGCAGATAGGAGGTGTGCTATCCACGGTAACCCTGAAATGTTGGGAGTCTTGCCTATTAATTTCTACAAAAGTGGTGTGAGGGATTTGGGTCAAATCTTCCACTATCCCAGGGGATGAGGTGAGAACAGCAATTTCTGCCCATGCACAGGTCTGACATGAGTATAAAGTATTGTATCTTGAAGGATTAGATTTCCCTATATTTGGCGAGCCCAGCATTCAGGTGATGCTCCAGCACAGTGTGCTTGATTGTAGTAGGTAGGAAGTCAAAAGTTATAAAAATTTCATTTGATTTTATGCCAGCAAGCACACTTCCTTTCAACTACCTGTTGACTATCTGGGAGGTTCACTACCACTTTCACTTTTGTGGCTTCATCTACCACATTTTAATTTTTGAATCCTAGATCCAGCCAACCACAAGGCATAGAGTGTGGTGTGACATACACTGCATTTGGGAAATGTGTGTGCATATCTCAACAAAACTTCTCCCAAAGTGCTATTTGTTGAATATTCAGGAAGATATGCACCCCATGTTCCACCAACGATAGTGGTTGGGAGTGTGACATATTGATGAACTGGTTGCAGCATGCTTGCCAGACCAAAATTTCTGGGGAAATAGTAACTGCCAGTTTTTTACTATTAATTTTATCTATGCCGCTGGATTCTCCGGGGCATTTATGAAACTTGGTTGATGTGGGCCTACACCTGTGCCCTTAACTTTACTCACCCAACTGCTACCTGACATTGGGTGCACACTAATCTCCTTGATGAAATTATTAAACTTACCTAGACTTGAATTGAATATATTGCAAAAGTGTTTGCAATTAGAGAAAAGTTTTTTCCCAGGTAGAATCAATAAGATATTATTGACTCTTTGAGATAGGGTAAGATATATCGATGGTGAATAACCTGCTACAGTTTGTCTAAAAAATGGATCTATTATACTACGAGGATAAATATTGCAGCGGTAAGGTCAACGCTTATAGCACCCCTTATTAAAAAAGAGATGCCTACGCTTCACTTGAAAGGCAGATATTACAATCAAATAAGGGTGGACTTGACATTTTATAATTCATGGATGTTTATCAAAGGTGTTTTGGGATAAATTACTCTGAGGCATGGGTATTTAATTAGTTCATATAAAACCTTGCATTTGAAAGGTATCGATAGGCAGTTGAGATCACTTCATTTATAACCACCTCGGCCAAATAAGCTGGTTGAGGTAATAAGCCTCAGTTAAAGCTTACCCTCCTTTACCTATAAAGTACCCCAAAAGTATGCCCGATTGTATTGGGGAGCGGGTATGCTTAAAAAGGGGTTGGTTGGATGAACATCGCATCGAAACTAGAAACCATATAAAATACTATCCCCTTAATTACAATTTCATACCTTTAAAGTTAGAAATGTGATTTTATGGAGCAAACTTAATTACCCTACATACTCGATATCTAAATTCGATCAGTTTATAATAAAAAGTGTCGTAGTTATTTTTTTAAATAATCTCGATGTAACTTCAAATCCAATAAGCTAGCTCAAAAATCGAAGATGGTGGTAAAATTTTAAATTGATTAGGCTTAACCACCGCTTAGACTATCCAGATGGCTATTAAAAGTGTAAATTGATCATCCAAGGGGGAAGGTAGCACTCAAAGGGGGATATAAAAGTTTTGGCATCATAACCTAGTTTCACCAAAACCGTCAAACTTGTTTACTTAAAGGATGGTTGAAAAGAAATTGATTCCGATGGTATTTTATTCAAGTTAGCTTAAACTTTTGGGGTACTGATTCGTTATCAATGATATCATTGAGGGTCAACAGATTAAGGAACCTTCAATAGGAGGGTAATCTGGTAAGTAATTAAACTGGTAGGCGTAGGTTGGGGTGGTAATTTAGGTTAATCGAAGTTGGATGACATCTATTAAAGTAACCTTAACATGGGAACCCATCATGGTAAGCTGAGGGAAGGGTATCGGTATGGGAACGTGCCATAAACCAATTCGGTGGGATGGATATTAAATTTGATTGAAACGATGGGTTTAAATTATGGGCTTTTGACTAAAAAGTGAACTATAATAATATTTATGGAGGGTTGGTACTGGAGATGATAATGGAGCGGTACCATGGATTTAAAGGGGAAGGTTAGATGGGACCTAGTGCTAAAAAGGGGAAAGGTTAGATGGTGAATCAAGTGACTTAGTTATGCTTGGAACAATTGGTGATTCTAAGGTAAGGGAAGTTTAGATGAATTAAAATCCGCCGTTATGAATTGATTAAAGGGGGCGGAGCATCCTTAGATCCCAACCGGATAATTGCGCTGGTCCAATTAAGGGGATTGAGTCTCAGTGGCATAAAATGAGTGGTAAAATATTGGGATATCAGTTAGGTGATTTTAAATTGGAATCAGTTAGCCAATTTGGACAGTATGAGGTTAAATGGCATGATATCAAGCGAATGTAAATAACGACCTCAAACGGTTAAATGATAACATGGCGGAAGTAACAGTTAATTAATTGATTGGAGGGTACCAACCCCCAGTTTCAGGTTAACCACCAATCATTTATGTAGGGAAGTAACAGTTAATTAATTGATTGGAGGGTACCAACCCCCCAGTTTCAGGTTAACCACCAATCATTTAGGTAGAAATTGGGATTAATAAACTTGCCTCTGCCACCAAACCTCAGATGGAGTTAATTAATTGATTGGAGG
This sequence comes from Massospora cicadina, assembly GCA_022478985.1. Lineage (NCBI taxonomy): Eukaryota > Fungi > Entomophthoromycota > Entomophthoromycetes > Entomophthorales > Entomophthoraceae > Massospora > Massospora cicadina. The sequence continues at coordinate 52,468 of JAKSZP010001874.1, read as the reverse complement.
GTACCAACCCCCAGTTTCAGGTTAACCACCAATCATTTGGGTAGAAATTGGGATTAATAAACTTGCCTCTGCCACCAAACCTCAGATGGGCGCCAGGAGTAGCAAAGGGCTGGGTGACGTGCCGGTGGGGTACCGGCTACCCGCCGAAACCAAACTTAAGGAGGGAAAAGTCCATTTGGAATTGGTGACCATCGCCCAACTCCCCTCAAAAACCTCGTTGGCCATCTGCTCCATTAACCTCACCCAGCTCACCCCGTACGTCGGCCAGCTTAAACACATGGCCACCATCCAAATGTAAGCCTTCTACAAACAACTGACCTTTAGGTGTTGTAACTTGCTGGTGTCGTTGCCGAGGGAGATCGGGTACCTTTCGAACCTCACCCATCTGGATCTGAGCAAAAACCGGCTGGGGGTGCTCCCCGACACGATCGGCCTCCTCACCAAACTCGTCGAACTGAAGCTCAGCGATAACCAGTTGATCAACCTACCCGCTTCCGTCGGCCTACTCACCAACCTGAGCACCCTTCTGGTGCCCAACAACCGGCTGCGTTCGGTGCCGCGCGAATTGGGCGGCCTGGCCAGCTTGACCACCCTCAATCTGTCAAACAACCCCATCCGGGCTCTCCCCGCCGAGCTCGGCCAGTTACAGTTCCTCCGCAGGCTGACGCTGGACGGATGCCCGCTGCTGACGGAGGAGGACTTGGCAAAGTTGGACAAGCAGCATGCCTCCGAACCCCGCTTCCCACTACTCCCGCTGAAGGAGCTTGCGGCCCGGGTTCTAGTTAGGAACCACGTCCCCGTTTACGTCAACCAGTTACCGAACCGGGTGTACCGCTTCCTCCTCTCGGCCAACACCTGCTCCTTCTGCCATGGCCCCTTCTTCTCCCACGCCACCACGCGCGGGCGTTTAATCGAGAAGAACGACGTCAAAGTCCCGCTCGAGTACCAACTATGCTCCCCCCATTGGAAGGATGACCGCGAACGGGTCAGCCTCCTATTCTGCGCTCCCCCACACCGGAACCTATCCAATTTAAATTCCACAACCACCAACCAGGTTCACCCACCCCAAGCATTTAAGGTCAAACCTAACCGATTCAACCGTCCAAAACCTAACCCGACACTCTTGGCCCAAATCCTCGATCGGACCCCCCAACTCCCACCCAAGGTTACCCTCCACCGCCGTACCCAAATCGCCAACCGGTGGGGTAGCTCCATAAATGTACCATAAGCCATCTAAATTGACCCAACCATGGGTTGGCCTACAACTAATCCCTAAACTTATACCCACTTAGGGCTAATCAACCTTGACCCCCAGTTTTCATCCACTCCTCCAATTACAATTTTATAGCTTTTAACCCTTTCGAACTTAACTTTGCGTAAGTAAATCGGGTTCAACTATCCATCCCATAGGTAATTCGATACCTTTCTAACCGACCTTGAAAGATTCGACTGGTACATATTTTTTTGTCTTTTAAGTTTGTTCGCGCATAGCTCTGAAACTACAGGACCCATTTGGATGCCCTCATTTAAAAAAACGAGGATGCTCCAACTTAGATCCCATCTTACTTTTGTATTTATTGGTCAAGTATCCCACCATCAATTTAGTAAGTAAAAAAATGGGCTCGGAAGCGATGGATAATCGTGGGACTTTTTTTATGAACTCCATACTTTATTGGATAATCGTGGGACTGATAAAAACGGCGGATAAACCTTATTCCGGCATCGGTGAAGCGATAGCTCCGAAGCAACTTTGACACATGTCCTATGGCTGGGGGTATGTCCAAAATCAAGGCAAGTATGGGATCATGGCGGGATGAGCTTAAATCATTACAGTTGGCTACCGTTTGCATATTTTGACCGATAAAATCAACTAAATTTAATAAACTGAATTATTTTAGATGGCAATCAGTAAATTTAGCATAGATTGAGCAATAAAATTGACAAAATTTAATAAAATAAATTACCAGTATATTTATTTATAAGAAACTATATATAATATATATGATGAGTCTTATTTTTATAAATAGTGAGGGTTCAGGAAGGAAATAACCGGGATTTTTAATAAAATTGGAAAAATGATCTACTTTTAGAAAGCTGGCATGCCTTGAGGATGGCATAGTAATGGGGACAAATATCCAGGACAAATCTGCATGTCAGGAGGCCAAAATGGTGAAGTTGGCAGGCCTCCCAGACCTCAAACCTACCTTGAATTAACATTGGGTTAAGGTGAGGTATGCTCAGGTTGGTCCTGGGGAGGTGAGGGAAGTGGCCCTGTATTAAAACAGGTGCTTTAAAATGAACCAGCTTTTTGATTAAAAATGATTCAAGTTTTACCTTATGGTAAATAAATAAAGTACATGATATATGTCAGGCAAACAGCAAGTAAGAATTAGACCAGCCTGCCAGCCTAGGTGCCAAAGCGCCTGAATGGCAAAGCAGAATGCCAAAGGCACTGCTGCTGGTATGACAGATATGGAATTGGAAAGAAATTTCTCCAATAACTGCCAGTGAGCCAGAATCTCATACAAACACATAATGAAACACCAGATGAGTATGGCCCTTAACCCTGAGGGAGTGTGAGGGTCAGCGGAAAAGGCAGTTTGTTTTCCAATATAAAAACTAGATTTTAGGAAAGGTTTTTAATGGAAAATTTAAGAAAGGTAAATTGACCAACAATTTTCTCAGTGCGATGCAATTGATTAAATAGTGGTCAATTTAGAGAGGAAACAAGCTTGGATCAGGTCCCACAAGTTTGACCCAACTGGCAAATTGTTCAGGAATGGGAAACAGATAAGTTAACTGGGAACTGACATCAAAGAATTCAGCAGCAGGCCAAGTTGCTGTTAGTTTTGCCTTAAACATCCAAACTGAGGCTTGGATACATTTATGATGGTTGGCGTGATGGTGTTTGGCCTGATGAGCAGTGGGTATCCCACAAGGACACCCCACATAGGGGTGGTCCCATTTGGTTGAAAACAGGTTCAGGACACCCAACCTGCCCAAGCCCAGTCACTGGGCTGTTTGTTCAGTCAAGGGACACCCAACCCACCCATGCCCGGTTGCTGGGCTATTTGTTCAGTCAAGAGTGTTGTATCATCTGCAACACCCAATTTTCCAGAAGGGAGCTTAAAACTTTCATTGATGGTGTCTGATGCTATTACCTGCCCGTTGGGGATGATCCCTGACAATTTCAAGGGGGGTTAATTTTTTTGATCATAGCATTAGCCAAATCAAAACTGTCAGCAATTCTGCCCAATGGGGCAGTCTTCATCTCTTTCCAACTACATGGAATATGACTATCGGGCTGACTCCCATTTGATTTTGGGTTGATCAGTTTCATTTCAGCGATCTTGGCACATATTTCCCCAAATAACTGTACCAGTTCTGCCGAGGTGAGTGTGGGCACTGGGGGAGGAATTCAAAGGAGAAGAGCTGTTACCCAGCGCTCATCTACCATGTGGGTGAGGTCGCCCTGGGTAATGAGGGGTACAGCCACCCTCTTCAATACCTTCTTACTCAGGAATGGGAAAAGGACTCAATCAATGGCCAGAGGATGTTCCCTGGGACTTACATTACCCTTTCCTTTTTCCAAAGGAAGGGCGCCACCACTGGGAAACTGCATGAGGGCCACATTTTTTTGCGCCTTGGGTAACTTGATCGTTATTACCATCACAGTTTTTGGGGAGGGCAGGGAGCATTGTAGTGGGATTTGTGAAATACTTTGACCAGTTACATACAGTTTGCACAATTGCACATCTTGACCCAACTGTTCTTGTAGGCCAGATACCCTTTCCAATCCATGAGATATTGAACGGACTGTCAGGACTTACAGGATGCCAGGATATTCTCCACCTCAGCCTCTTCTGCATCCTCGATGAGATTGCTTAGGTTCTATGGGAACCATACCCTTGAAAAGTGACATCTGGGAAACGTGGAAGACAGGATGCTGTTTCCAGTGAGCTGGAAGCTTCAACCAAAATGCACCATTACCCAAGACCTCTTCCACCAAATGGGGGCCCAAACGCTTACTTGCGAATTTATGGGAAGGAGCTTGAATCTGTAAATGGCGGGTATCAAGCATAACATAGGAGCCCACTGTTATCATGACCTGGGAGCATCTTATTATTTGTGAACTGCTTGTAGTCATCAATAGCTTTGGTGAGGTGTTCCTGCACCAAGGATTGAGTTGAACTAATATGTTCAGTGTGATCTGCGGCAGCTTTGACCTCAGGCTGCAAGCAAGGTCCAACTGAAAACAAAGGATTATAACCCAACGTCACTTCATAGGGCGAAAACCCCGTGGATATGTGCGTTCCATTGTTATTAGCGAATTGAGTGAGGGGAATGTCATTGGCCCAGGTGTCCTGTGAAGCCGCAGCATAGCAACGCAGGTGCTGTTCAAGGACTCAGTTAACTCGCTTGGTCTGTCCATCGGACTGGGGATGATATGCTGTGGAAAGGAAGGAGGATATTTTTAGGATAGATAGGAGTTCACTTCAAAGCTGCGCCATGGTCTGTGAACCACGGTCACTGATGATCTCCTGTGGGAGACCAAACATCAAGAACATGTGATGTACAAAAAGGCGGGAGGTCTCCACCAACATAATCGTGGAAGTGCAAGGAATAAAGAGAGAAAATTCAGTGAAACGATCCACCACCACCATCACCACTGTGAACCCATTAGAGCAGAGAAGTTTGACAATAAAGTCCATGGACACCGACATCCATAAACCCTCTGCCTGCCATAAGGGGTGTAAAAGACCGTTTCTACCAGAGTGTCTGTCTTAGCTCAAGCACAAGTAACACAGTCAGCAATCCAGGCTGTAACTTCTTTTGTCAAACCCACCCAATTGTAGGTCTACTTGATCAAGTTGATGCATTTCTTATTACCAGGATGACCAACTGTGGGGGGATTGTGATGTGCGCAGAATACCTCAGTTCTGAAGGAGGGAGGAACCCAAACGCATGACCAAAAAATAAATAAGACCCTCCTCCAATGAATATAGGGAGTTAAGACCTGAGCAACTAATGGGGCATTGGGGGTCAGAGCGACGGAAGAAACAACAGGGGGGACAATCGACAAGATTTGGGTGGCAGGAATCACAGTAACAAAATCCACTTCCTCCAGATCCGCAGAACAGTGGGTGAGGCTGCGGCTGAGAAAATTGGAAGTACGTTGAGCGCACCTTTTACAAATTCTTATTTGAATTTAAAGCTGCACAGGTCCTGATAGGTTTGGGCTTGCCAATGTGCCAATTTTTGAGGTTTACAAAAGTACAATCTGGAAGTTTTGAATTACACTTCCAATGGGGCAGGTTGTATCTCAAAGTTACACTGGGCGGATTCTCCAAAAATGCAATGAAGTAAATAAGAAAATACAGGTTAAACTCGACCTAATTTTTATTTTTGAAAAGAGGAAATATTTATAGGCTTTTTTACAGTTTGTAATCTATCAGAGTGAATTAATCTCTGCACAATCAAATCTTCAATCAGTTGATTGGGATCCAATTGATCATCAACTTTGATAGATTGTGATAGATTGCTCACTCCTTCTGATGATGTCAGGGGAATTGAGGAAGGGGATTTTTTGGAGATATGCAAATTTGGTGAAATCCTGACACTTCCCCCCTCAAGATTTGATCGCGGTGGAGGATGACTTCTTAAAAACCTAGGATGAATATGATTTACCACAATACCAGTATCAGTATGAACAATCAAATATTCTAATCCTTTTCAAAATATAACTCTATAAGGACCAGACCAATTAGTTCCCAGCTTTTCAGTCCATCCACCTGGCTGAGAATGATAATACATAACATAATCTCCAATCTGATATTCAGGTAAGACTGGTTTATGTTGATTGCTTCATAGAGTCTCTCTTTGAGTGGTGGTTTCAATTGAATTCATTGCTTGAGCCTGGAGGCGGATAATCTCATCAGCCAAATTTCTCATAACTAAATCAGAATTTTCTGGGATGCTTTCTTCAAGGATAGTCTGAACACTAGAAGGGACTGAAGGATCCCGCCCATATATACACTTAAATGGGGACATCTTGATAATGCGGTGATAGCTTATCTGATAAGCAAACAAGGCACTAGGTAAATAAAAATTCCACTGAGTCAGATCAGTTGAGGCCATTTTCCTTAAAATTGAGACCAAGGTTCCATTAACTCGTTCAATGGCCCCATTTGTGGATGGATTATATGGGACAACAAATCGCTGAGTAGTGTTAAATAATTTTGATAACTCCTGTATAAGCTGCGAGGTGAAATTAGTCCCATTATCTGACATAAGGACCTTTGGACATCCATGTTGGGAAATAATATGCTGATATAGGAATAAGGCTGTAGTCTTAGCCAAAGGGGTAGCAATTGAAATGGCCTCAACCCATTTGGTCAAATGGTCAACGGCCATAATGATATACTGATGACCATGCACTCCTCGAGGAAAAGGCCCTACAACATCAATGCTGACTACTTCAAACGCCTTAGTTGGGGAAATGACTTGATGTTGATAAGTAGGGTTGGTAGTTCCATGACGTTTGCAAGTAAGACATGAGTCAAGAGTCTCCCAAATGAACTCAGTCATGTTGTTCCAATAGTATCGAGTCTTCAACCATTCTTGAGTTTTCTTTAAGCCGCTATGACCAACTTGTTCATGACCTTCCATTACAGCGTGAAACCTGGAGTTGGGATGTAGGAAGGGCAACCACTTAGACTTGACTTTCTTATACAAAGCTCCATCTTGAATCATAGTATCCTTGGTAATTGATTTTAGATAGGCTCAATCCTCTTCAGTCTCTCAATCCCATAATTCCAGTCATCCAATAAGATTATACAAGCGTTCTTCTTTTTCTGGTTCCAAGGTCAGAATAGGTAGTCAGGATAACCCATCCACATTTTGATGCTGAGCTCCTGAGCGATGAACAATGGAAAAATCGTAATTTTGCAATCATAAAGCCCAACGGGCCAACCTCCCATCAGGATCCTTCATATTCTGCAGCCATCATAAGGAGGAATGGTCAGTAATAACGGTGAAATGGGTACCATATAAAAAGGGCCAAAAATGCTTGATGGCCAAAATTACCGCCAAACATTCCCACTCAGTAACACTATAATTTTGTTCAGCCTTTGACAAAGTTTTGCTATAGTAAGCAACAGGATGATCCTTATTTTCTTCATCACACTGAGATAAAATAGCCCCAATAGCGACATTGCTTGCATCCATATGTAGAAAGAAAGGCTTATCAAACTGGGGGTGAATTAGAACAGGTGCCTTCATCAAGGCGGTACGCAGAGAATTGAAAGACTGTTCTTGAGCTGATCCCCACTCAAAAGACACTCCTTTTTGCAATAGATAAAATAAGGGTTCAGCCATATCAGCAAAGTTGGGAATAAATTGCCAATAATACCCAACCATACTGAGAAAGACTTGAATATCCCATAAAGAAGAGGGAGGAGGCATCTGTTGGATGGCTTGAACTTTGTCCAAAGGGGTCAAATCCCTTTAGCTGAAACCTGATGTCCTAAGAAGTCCATTTCATTTTGAAAGAATGAGCACTTGGAGGGCTTGAGTTTTAAGGAAGAGCCCCAAATTCAGCTGAAAACTTCTTTTAAATGGTTTAAATGCTCAGTAAAGGTTTTGGAAAACATGGTAATGTCATCAAGATATACCAGAACACAAGTAAGCTTTAAATCCCAGAGCATACTGTCCATGGCCCTTTGGAAAGTTGTGGGGGCATTGCTTAGGCCTTGAGGCATGCGAGTTGGTTCAAACAACCCTTCACTCAATATCAGGGCACTTGGCACAATCTTCTGGAGACAGTTCAATTTGCCAATATCCACTGGCTAAGTCCATGGCCAAAAAATAGGTGGATCCAGCCAACAATCTAAGAGAATCATCAATCCTAGGTAAGGGATAACAGTCCCATCAGGTAATAGCATTCAATCAATGATAATCCATCATGACTCGATGAGAACCATCTTTCTTCTTAACCAACAACAATGGGGATGCCCAGGGACTATTGGAGGGTTTCAATAATCCAGCCTCCAGCAATTGATTCAACTCCTTAGTAACCTGGGCTTCTTCTACTTTGGATTTATGATAGGGCTTCGCACGGATAGGAAGGTGATCACCAGTTTCAACAGTGTGCACTACACCTTTCATCTTCCCAAAATCGTAAGTATGCCTAGCAAAAATGTCAGAATATTCATCCAATAATTGAAGCACTTGTTTCTCCTGTTCCTTAGAGAGATGTTTCCCAATAGCAGGTCCCACAGTAAGGATTTCCTGATCACTCTCCAATCCAAAGTCTTGTAAACTCCCAAAGGGTTTAACATCATAGATATGAGATAAGGGTAACAGCTTGACATAAGCAATTGGGCGCTCTCAATCTACCAGTTTTGGCACATCAGTAAGGTTCGCTAGTAAGACAGATAAAGAGCCTGAATAAGCATAATCCAATATTCCAGGACAAGGCAAGAGTTCTTTGGCAGAAGGATTGACAGTGCCCTGGACTTGTAGCAAATGCCCCTTGGGAATCAAAAAGTGCAAAGAAGTATTAATGATCACTTGTGATTTTGGTGGAATAACTAATTTCTCAGGAGAAAAAATAGGCATTCCCTCTTCAATATCAGCCATGGTAGGAGGTAATTTTACATGAGGATCTTCAACCTGATACTGAAGTGAATAAGACCTTTTAGTTCCTTCTAGCAGACATAACTGACGTCAAGTGGAAGCATGATCAGATAAAAGTAAGGGAACTCAATACCCCAAGAGAGACAACGACGAGTCAGGGTAGTTGATAATTCCATCAAATTCTCATAAAAATTGAGTTCCCAAGAGTAGGTCATAACTCAAATTATCGAGCACAATCGCTGGAATGGTAAAGGTTAATTTCCCAATTTTCAGAGGAAGGGATGAAAAAGCTCCAATAGACTGAGTACTCTGAGGGCCAGCGGTGCCATATTCTTCATAATGAGAAATATTGGGGGTTAATTTGATCCATTTGACCAATTTGGAGGAGACAACATTCACCGGGGATCCAGTATCTATGATAGCCTTGGCATTGATTTGATTTACTCAGGAAATTAATTTGGGTAATGGTGCTTCCAAACTGAGAGGATAATGCCAATAAGGAGGGCAAGGAATAAGAAGAATGGTCATCTTTATTACACTCAATTGAACTTTGCTGCTCTTGCTGCGCACTCACATCATTATCAAGGTGAAGAATCTTATTGGTCTTATCTCTTTTCTTTTTTTCATCTGCTTCCTTTTTAAAACAACGATCCTCAGTATGAAAGTAGCGATGACAGTAATTACACTGGATCGCTCTAGTGTTCTCAGGCATGGCAAAGACTTTGGGCTGACTAGGTCTAGGAGACTCATAAACTCGGGGTTTTTTGGAGAATTGAGGGGGCAACTCCAATAAGGCCTCCTTAATATCCAAAATACTTCAGGAAATTCTTTTTGACACTGATCAGATAAACTTGCATTTGCGTCCTAGTAGTAAAGGCTGACAGAACTGCGGTTATTGCATCATCGTCCAAGTTTAACTGACCACAGGCTACAAGAGTTTGAGCTTCCCAATAGAACCAATGAGCAAAGTCCTTAATAGATTCATTTTGGTGGGGCTGTATACCCATAAAGGCCTGTTTTTGCGAAGATAGGGTCTGCTCACTTCCAAATTCTTTGATCAATGCTTCTTTGACTTGAGCCCAAGTAGAGCAAGTCATTAAGTGGGGAACCATAATATCTTGAGCCAATTGAGTAAGGCAATTAGGCAAGTAATTCATCTTTTGGTGATCCGTGGCCTCACTTAATGCCTTTTCATACAGATATAGAAAGGCGATAATGCTGCCTTCCCCTGGGGAGTATTTGTCCTTGAATACTGGCTTGAAACTCATGGGAGCATTGGTAGTCAAAACATGCACTCCAGGTTGTTCAGATTGAGTAGACACATAAGAGGCAGAATCTGAAGCTTGAGAAGAAAATTGAGGGTAAGGACCAACAGCTTCCATCCAAATTTCATTAATCCATCAATTCAGGTCTGCATGCCCTACTTTCTCATCTAGTCAGCGAGATAGCTCAAAAATCTGTTCCTGTTGTGCATTGTACTTGAGTTCCAGAGTCTCGATTTTCGCTTGGAGCAATTCCCCTTTTGATTCACAAGCATGTAATAAGATATCAGTGTCCTTGGCCCACTTTCCCAAATTGATCAATTCATTGGACAAGGACTGCAGAGTCAAAAGGGGGTCAATTGGTACCCCATCAGGGGTTAGGTTGCATTCTTTGGCCACCTTAGAGAATTGTTCACGTAAGTGGGTCATCATGTTCATGAGAGAGTTAATTTGCTGATAAGATCCTGAATGACCATCAGCGCCTGGAGGTCCACGAGGTCCATCTGCACCTGGGGGTCCACGGGGCCCATCAGCTCCAGGAGGTCCACGAGGCCCTACACCTCCAGGTGGCCCACGAGGTCCTTCTACCCCAGGAGGACCCATATTTCCAGAGGTTTTCTCTACTTCATTGACCCAGAACTGAATTCCTGAGTACAATTGTTCCAATTGAAAAAGATGGGTTCTAATTTCTTCCTCCATTGATTGACTACGCTCAGAGAGTTGGGAAACACCCTCTCTCCATTCCTTCTGGATCTCTTGAACCTTTTTTTGGAAACTGTACATCAATAAAATTTGATATCCCATGATCAAACTGAATGAGCTGCTGTTGTACTTCGTTGAGGGAAGTTCAATTATTAATAATAGCATCACATTATCTCAGCTAAACTCAGAGGCTGACTTGAAAAACTCAGAAATATAATTATTCAAGGATTGGAGTCCTTCTAGTAAATTGAGCATCCCTTGATGGTGCATTCCAACTACAGGTAGCAAGTGGTATAATGTAGGATGTACAAGTTGTTGTAGATATTGTTTGGAGCCAATCCCTGGCATTTGAGAGGTTTGCAGCACTTCTCACAATATAGAAGGTACTGCATTTGATTGAGATTGGGTAGAACATATTCCAGGGATTAGAGCCCCTTCAAGTAATTGATTGATGATATTTTGCAAGGCCTCAGGTGGCATTTGAAAGTCTGAGGCAAAACTTAAGTTAGGATTATAGAATTCCAAGTTGGCCCAAAATTCCAACGTGGAGGGTAATCTTGGGATTTGGGCTCCAATTGAAGGGACCCATCATAAAATACTGCCTTGCTCTTGATCTTGAGCCTCGTCAGGCGAAAATTGAGAATCCATGGTGATAGACGTGGTCACTGGTGCGTAACTCAGAGAGCCCCTGTAGTGAGCACCAGTCTGGAAGTTTTGAATTACACTTCCAATGGGGCAGGTTGTATCTCAAAGTTACACTGGGCGGATTCTCCAAAAATGCAATGAAGTAAATAAGAAAATACAGGTTAAACTCGACCTAATTTTTATTTTTGAAAAAGAGGAAATATTTATAGGCTTTTTTATGGTTTGTAATCTATCAGAGTGAATTAATCTCTGCGCGATCAAATCTTCAATCAGTTGATCAGGATCTGATTGATCATCAACTTTGATAGATTGTGATAGATTGCTCGCTCCTTCCAATGATGTTGGGGGAATTGAGGAAGGGGATTTTTTGGAGATATGCAAATTTGAAAATCCTGACACTATTAAAAAGTTAAAGTAAAATGAGAAGAACTCTTATAATTAAGGTAAGTCTTAGACATTCTGAGTCAGCTTTAGTCTACCTTACATTAGCAAATCAGTGATCTGAATATTTAGATCTCAAGAAAGCAAGTAATATCTATCATATAGTGCCAAGAATGCCAATTATATCTAATTAAAAATCTTTTAAGTAGTTTAGTCTCCCTTTTTAACTTGAAATAACTTTATACAAATGACTATATGTGGGTAAATAATTTTTTCAAGATACACAATTTACATATGTATCTGCGTCTGTTACTATCAATTTATACAAAGAAGTCTTTCAAGTTATCAAAAGTATCTTCATCACCTTTTAGTTTTGATAAGATTGTGTCTGTGTCTTAAAATACTAGAAATTTTAGTTTTTTTATAATAATGAATATAACATGATCTTAAGTTTAAAAAAATATTAAAATTTTAAACACAGTTTTAAGACAATCAAATCCCTAACCATTATAGTTATTAGAATATCAGCTAAGTGTAGCATTGTGTATATTAAATGCTTCCTAGTTTCTTTGTGTTATTAACCCTTTGGAATTTATTAGTTTATTGTTGAGAACTAGAAGGTTTTATTATAGCTTGTGACTTAGTTATTTATCAATAAAAGTAGTTTTATGATATTATAGAATTTTTATATAAGATAAATTTTTTTGACCTTAATACATCATTTTAGAATACCTCTAAACCTAAACCTGAAAATCTGAACAGAGATGATATAGAGCGGCTATAGAAAAACGCATCAAAGCTAAGATGGCACTCACTCAAGGGGTGCTGATTAAATGAATTTAAGATGTACTAAGTTTTTTGTTCACAAGATGCAACACTATGCTTTTGGAGAGTCTTATTATTTGGCATATGCGACTTTTACTCATAATTACAAGATGTCTAACCATGTAAATCCTTTAATATCCACGGAAATGGCAGTTCCTAAGCACACAAGAGCTCATCTTAAACTCTGCCAATAAACTAGTTTAGTCCAAACCTTTGGCAGTAATTATTAGAATCTGACGTTATAAGCACCAACTAAAACAATGATATTTGAAAATTTTATGAAAGAAATTATTTTACCAAATAAATATAGATTTATGTATAGTATATTGGGATTTTGGGGTGTTAAAAGTAGGGCTTAGTTTATAAAAAATCAATTTTTTCATTTGTTAGAGGTAAGCCAACCAGGGGACAGACATTAGGAAAATTTAAATTAAAACTAAAAACTAATGTAACTAATTGGTTCAGACAAAACGACCAAATGAGCGGATTGAGTGAAACACTTCAAACAAAACAATTACCCAGGTGGGCAGCAGAAACCGCTTATCCTTCTATAGTGGAAGGGGAGGGGGAAGGGGGGCTCATCTTTGGCAGCAGCTTCCTCCTCCCAGAGTAGGATGCATGTCAAGGCAGACAGTAAGAGCGTCAGGGCATTGGTGGCATGTGAACAAGTCAATTTTTTCTATTGGAAATTCCAAGTTTTATTTTGGGTTTGGCGTCAGCAGATTCCTATTCCTTAATTCTCTTAGACCTTCTGGTTTCTTCTGCAGAGTATACTGATGAGCCCTTATATTTTTGTAAAAATGTACAGCTGTTCTGAGACCAACTGTGGCTCCCATGGCTAACATGACTCCTGCAACAGATCTGTTATCTTAATCTTCTCAATTTATTGTGTCTTTAAGATAAATTTGCTTACTGATGTGGTAATATCTCATTATTAAGATCTGTACAAATTGTGAAACTCTTTTTGGACAGGGTTTAGAAAAATACAGGGTCATTAACATGGGTTCTCAAAGATATAAAAGATGTTTTTTGATCCATTGTTTACATTGTTGTGTTCATAATTTTTTTAACCAGTATTTATACTGGTGAATCATCTGATGTCATTGTGAGAAGCTATCAAATGTATTTTAGTAGTCAGGGGGTATATAAAGGACCTAGTCTTTAGGATTTTACAATTATCAAAGCCTAAAAAATGGACTTTGGGATTCAATAAATTATTTTGATCATTTTTCATTTGGAGAGACTTGATTTTTATTCTGGCTAGCTATAGTACTAGTACTGACATGAATATTAATTGAATTAAGATTTGTTGTGGGCCTTTCCATAGGTTGATTAATTAACCACTCTTGTTGAGCTTTTCTCAAAGTTACTTAAAGACAAAATCTAAAATATTCATACTCCACGCGTTGCTTCAGTTTTATGTTATGTGTGTGATATTGTTTTTATTAAGAGTACTTGGTTCTCTTCATAAAAATCTCTGTAAGTACCGTCAAGAAAGCCAGTAAATTTTCAGGTTTTCCTCCAAACTTATGGTATAGCATAACATTCTGTCCCATCTTAAATATGGACAACTTAGGCCTTTGGTCACTCTCTTCATACTCTCAGTGATAGAATCTATAAAATTACTGCTGACGTTCTGCTGAATTTCAACTAACTCCTCCATTATTTTTTTAGTATCTCCAGGAAGTTAAATATTTTCTATTCGTGTCCATCACTGGGACTTCAAAGATTGGCAACGCGGCTTCTCTCCTATATAGCACTTCCAATGGCTACTTAAAAATAGTCCTGTGGTAGCTCAACATTAAGAGAACAGGGCTGATGGCAACAAGATTTCACACTTTAATCTGTGGTTGACTGCAAGTTTCTTTAAGACTGACATCTCAGGGTTCCATTCAATCTTTCCACGCTTCCATTGCAAGAGGGTGTGCATGGCATGGTTGAGGACTGCCTAAATTCCAATAAATCCATTAATGTTTACAGCAAAATAAGTGAAGTTCGGTAATTAAAGATTAATTTCATAAAGAATCTGAAGTGATTAATAACCTGGTTATAATGAGATCTCACAATAGCTCTGAGGATAACCGCCTTGACTAAAATAGCTTCTACCCACTAAATAATGTACCTATTAAAAAATAATAAACTTATTACCACTTAATGACACAAAAATGGTCTTACAACATCAATGAAGAAGTTGCAAAAAAGGTGCACCCAAAGGGACATGATGAGATTCAAACTTTTCTGGGAGTGGATTGTAAAGGAATATTCAATTAGAGTTGTTGAGCCTGACTGATGTCCAACCCTGCCTCTCAGTAGAACTAATCTTAAATTTCTTGTTTTAAATTCTGCAGCCTTCAATAGCCTACCTGAGGTGTCCTGCCATAATTTTTGCCACTAGTTCTCTAAGCTTTACATAGGGTAACCTTTTTATGTACTAACTTTGAAGCGCCCTTCTTTGTACCTTGTCGCTTTTTTACACTCTTTTATCTTCTTCACTTCATTGTATTCTTCTTCTCATTCCTCTTTGGGTCTTCCAATCAGATTGTAAGTCCTATTGCTTTTGTGTGATTGCAAGTGGAAGACAGTTAATTGTAAAACCATCCACATTCAGGTTCTTCTCTCCAGCTTATCACAGGATCTCATATTTGTAACCTTTCATATGAACGGCCCACTTTTAAGTATATCATCCTAGTCTATAATGTTCATTAGATATCTCAATGAGGCTTAATCCATGATAATCTTGAAGCATATGCTTAAATTTAACGTCAAAATCGGCGTATGGCTTTAATCACAGCTAGTAACTCACAATTCAGGACCGCGAAACTGCTCTCTGTTATGGCTTATGACTTTGATATGAGCTTTTTAAGATGATACAATCCTTCTTTATCTAACTGAGATATTAGGCGTCCATACCCACGCTGCTGGAATTGAAGCGTACATAAAAAGTCTTTGCAAAGCCCAGAAGCATCAAGATTGGGGCTTTCATCAACTTCTTCTTTGGTCTGCTGAAGGCATCTTCTTGCTATTGTTCCCAAATATAAGTACTCCTTTATCAAGAAGATACATGAATTGCTCAGAAATGTCCATCAGGCTTAGCATGACTTTGAGGTAGTATCCCACCATGCCCAAAAACACTTGAAATTTCTCTAGTACACTTGGGGATCCCTTTTCTGGGAATACCTTTGACTTTCCCTTTCTGAAGCTTATTTCCTCTTTGGTTTATTCCATGGCTGAGAAATTATAACTGATTCTCCAAAAACAAGCACTTGCTTCTCTTCAGATTGAGGTCGTTTTCTCTCAGGCGAGTAAAAACTTTCGTTAGATGTACAGATGATTTTTGAATTTCAACTGAACACTGTAATTCTGGGGCAGAAAACTCTCCATTTGGATTGTAATAGCTCCAGTTATGCTCAAACAAGGGGCAGAAGCCGGCACCCATACATCTCATCTCCCAGGGCGATTTGTCCCAAGTGGTGAATGAGATGTGGATCACATCGTAACTCCTGGGGGTTGCAGTTCCCCTCCCTGTTTTATTCTCTGTTGAGCTGGTGGATAAATATTCAGAGGATTTTACAGGAGATGGTAAGATTTCGTGAGACACCTCAAACCTTGTGATCCAGCCATTTTGTCCATGACACACCTATCCCCAACAAGTATGGGGGCGGTCAACCCCTTCCCCACCAACTGGGACCAGCCTTATATGTCCTGGCCCTGGTGCTACCTGCCAGCCGCCCACAACTTCACCACTATTTCAAAATTCATGAGCATAACAAAAAATTGAATTTGAGTAATGAGCTCAAAACAAATTTGGCTAAGCAATTCAGAACAAAATCGTTTACAATATCTGTCTGTCAGTCCAATTTTCTGGATTGTTGTGAGTTTATTCCTGGTAGAAGTTGCATATGTAACACATGTATCCCCAGTAAGCTTATAAGCAGCGGTCCCCAACAGTTACCACTGCCAATCCTCTTTTTAGAATCCCTATCTTAGTTTTATAATAAAATTTAGAAACCCAGATTTTGGTTCCAAGCGATTATTTAAAAAGAAAAGGTGTGATGATTCCAAATTTTAACACCACCTGGCTGGTATTCATGGCCAGTATGCTCATTTTTAGCACGTCATTTTGGACGGCTGTGCCTGCAGCACTCTGGTTGGGTTTTGTGTGGTAACCCACCTAAGTTCCAGGTTAGTCTAACCATTTTTATCAGCATGATCCATGACAATCACTGTGATAGCAACTATCAAAAATCGCTTTTCTGGTGACATTGGAATCCGATAGTGTGCCAGGCCAACCAGTATGGAGTCAGTCTGACTCTTGCTGTTTCGCCTTCATAGGCGTACCAACCCCCTACAAGTCCACGTCCAACTAACCAATTCAGCAGACCAATAAGTTCGCCTTAGAAAATTGGCCCCTCTTGGGAGTGCACTGTTGGTCCTCAGCCCCCCTTCCTGAGAGGCCTGACCCCTTGCTCCCTCTCCCTAATGACCAATCACCAGCCCCTCTTGTGTGTGCCCTGGAGAGTCCATTTCCCACCTTGGACGGCTATGGCACTCCCACGCTGCAACACCCTCATGGCTGACAGCCATTAGCACCTCATCATTGGTGGCCAGTTGGCCATGTTCCCATTGGGAGGTTTCTTGTAGAGCTGAGGTATGGGAGCTGGCGGCGTCAGCCACTCTAGGTGCATCACCCCACGCCTGCCTTGGGGATCTTTAGTCAAGTCTTCCACTAATCTAGCAGCCTAACTACTAACAACTAAAAAAAGATTTCCGAAAAAGTGATCTTTATTAGGAGGGAATGACGATTAACTATACTTAGGCATCTATGCCAATTCAAAACACATCAGCCATCCAAGCTGAAACCTCATTCAATTGTCAGTCATCTGCAGTACCAATTCCCCCAATCTGTTCATCTTAAACACCAAATATTATCATGGGCCATCCTTGGCATGATTCTAAAGTAGTGAAATATAAATTTCTATTATAAATATAATTTGAGAATCCTTGGCACTAGTTGTTTGTACTAAGATTTGAGGCAGTAAAATCATCATCAGACGTTTGATAATAAAAACATTGGCTTTCCGCCAGAAAATTCCACAATGTCCCACAATTGGCATTTGGTGTCAAACTAGGATCCCGCCAAACCCAAATATTTAGGTATTAGTTGGTCAACATCCTCAGCATTAGTTGTCAGTGTTGACCTTTGATCAAAATTACTATCAGGGATTATCCCCAATACATTAGAAAGGGCTTAACCCACCAGATGGGGAGCACTGATTGGAAAATATAACGTTAAAATAATATTGAAAGAGGCGATTAGCTCACAATCATGCCCAACTAATTGACCCCCCTAATTCTGATATTATTGGGAAAAATCTATCTCGTTAATTTTCAGACAGCTACTAAGTAATTGAGCACACTTACCATCGTCAGATCTCTCTAAAACCGATCCATTAATTGATAAAACATATATGTGGTGGTGTAAAGCCCTATGGCATACAGGTAGTTTTTACAATCCTTTGTTGCTAATCAAAAAAATTTATACTGGACAAATGGTGACAGCTCCATATACCAAATACACTTTACAGGTCCATTGTTAAGAAGTTTTTTATTCAATTCGTTTCAAGGCATTGGCAAGGCACAGTAGTGGGTACAATATTTTTTAGTCAGAATAATAAGCCTTCTTTAAGCCATTACTACTTTGGTGGGTCTTACCCATCAACACTAGTAGGAGGGGAAGCTCCAAAAGACGATTGGAGGGGCGTAACATGCTTGCATCCATAAACTATTGCAACTCTTTTGAAATGCCTTATTCTTCACTATTGTATTAGTGATGAGACTTTGATAAAAAATGGTTTGGCACTTCCAGCGTCAGTCTTGTGAACTCCTCCTTTTCAAAGGCCATAGTCATTAGGTACGTTGCTGAAAATATCTGATTTTTGATCTAAGAGTTTGTTATTTACGTTCCTCTTGTTCAATTGGTTCTTGCAGATCAATAATTAATTCTGTCAATGGCGTGAACTTATTAGCATCTGCATAAAAGTACTTCTTTTAGCTGGGCTTGGTGGTTCTTTTTGAACTTAACAGGTTTAAAAAGTCTTTAATAGAACCTTGAATTCTTCTTTATATGTTTAATAATAAAATCCAGGAATCTTCTAGGTTCCTTGTCACATACTCTTTAAGACAATAAAGCTCAAGAATTGTCTGTTCCAGTATATCAAAACAGATGTTAAGCACTATCTTTTGTATCCAGGACGTGGTCAATCACTTCTCTTGTGTAAAAGGAAAAAACAATATCTGATTCTACTGTCAGTGGTAGCCGATTAGTTCCCTTTGTCTTTAGTGCATAATTGACAGGAAAACTTAGAGCTGAGTTTTGACCAGCATTAATAAATTTTCCGCCCCTTCTTCTCATCGTCTAAAACACAAGTAGCAACTGGTATTTAAGTAGACTGAATGAACTCTGTTTAAATTTAGAGATTTTACAAAACTCAACTAAGAACTTCTCGCTTTGAGGAAATCATAATGGTCATTCTCAAGTTCACAGCTAAGCAGATAAGAGTGTCTGAATCGCAAGTATAATGTGGAATAAGCTCCTAGTGTTTTAATTGACTAGGACCAGCTGTTATGAGCTTGTCCTGATAAATGGTGCAAGGTGCAAATTTCATTTATTTTATGAGATTAGAAGACATCACGTTGACTAGAGCGCCAGTATTCAGTATTGCTAACACTTTTACTTTGTGTCTGGTAACTTTTACTCTTTTGATACTTTTGCTAAAAGTCATGCTCATAGTAAGGATTGCACTGACCGTTTGATTGAATTTTTATTGCTCTTCATGAATGAAGAACTTTTTTCTTTTTCCCGTTGAAATCACTAATTGCAACCAAATCAATTCAAAACAAAGTAAGTTTGCAAATTTTACTTGGGGAGATGAGAGTGCACCCAATGCCTGGTAAGGGTTGCAAGCGTTAAGAGGCACATGATCGGTTTTTGGACCATCCAAAGTTAGAAAATGCCCCAGAGACACCAGTAGCCAATACAAAAATAAAAAATACGCGGTGAGTATCTCGCCTGAAATTTTAAAGTGACAAGCAAAAAGTGCACTTTGTCATCAGAACTCTGCACTCTCAGCCCTTATTGTCATTGGAGTTTGGGATTCGAGTTTTTCTCTACATAAAGCCAACAACACTGTGGGAGAAGTTCTGTGGTGATTTTCACACAAATTTACCAGCTGTTGTTTATGTCACACCACATACAATAACCCAGGGTAGGTTGGACCTAGAGTTTGAAAATGCGCAAGCAGAGGACGCCATTGCACAGATGTGAGTAGTGGTTAACCTCCCAAATGATCAACAGGTGTTCAAAACGAAGTGCATGCATTGGACCAAATTAAATCATATTTATTGTAACTTTTTTATTTTTTACCAGTGACAGTGAAATGTCAAGTCCTGGAGGTCGATCTTCTAGATGGGCTTAGAAACTATGGGGACCTACACAATTTCAAAATGTAAAAATTCATGCTTATGCTGGAGCTTAGCATGGGCAAAGCAATTGCAGTGCTCACCCCATCCGCAATAGTTGTGGAGGAATTGACTCAGATTCCGCACACCACTTTTCTTCAGATTGATGGGAAGGATACCCACCTATTACACATAATGATGGGCAGCGCACCAGCTATATGCACCTATTGTCATGCTTTTGGCCATAAAGCACACACCTGGCTTCAGAGAGGGCGCCACTCAACATGAGGTTTTCCTGGAGCCAAAGGAAGCGCTGACACCCAAAATAAGTCTGACACTGACACTGATGCTTTCTTTCAATGGGGCGCACAAAGTTATTATATACAAGTTGAGACTGTGTCCCTCAGGAGTGCAAGAAGGCCAAACAGGCTCATAAGGCAGCGGAAAAAGTGGCAGCAGCAGCATCTGAATCCCGCATACCCAGAGACAGCTGAGATTCTGTCATTTCTCTGCATTTTTGGAAAAGAAGTTGCACACCAATTAGATTAGGCCAAACAATCTGCAGACCAGCTATTTGAATTTGATACTCCCATGCATGCTCACTGTGCAACAATCAAAATCAACTCTCCCAACCAAAACTTCCCACGAGATTTTTTTGACTTTTGATGATGCACTGCAGGAGCACTGCAACTTAAAACTATCCAAAGAAAATTACCAAAAATAACAAATCTTCTAAAAAAGTAGACCATGCCCATAAAGATGCCTATGACTTGGTTGCTATAAGCACTCACAGTCAAACTAAGGGCATCCTAAGATTGCTAAAGGGGCAAGGCCAAGGGCCCTTCCCCTCACACCTAAGGTGCGATGGGAGTCTCCCTCACTATAGGGACGTTGAACATCGCTGGACAAGGCCTCTCCGTCCTGGGATAGAAAGCTGAGTTCCTTAAAATAATTTACCTGTGGACATCCTGGAAATTCAGGAGACTCACTGTCCACACGGTGCTAAGGACACATGGGCAACCATGCTCCTCCCTTCCCATTCTTTTTGGTCACTGCACTGTGGGGTTCTTATATGAGAGAATAGTAAATTTAAATTTATGATCCAAAAAATCTATCTGGATGGTTATGTGTTGGCTGTGTCCATTTTGTGGTGCACCAAAATGCATACAATAGCTAACGTTTACAACCCAACCTGTGTACAAGTTAGTCAAGAATTTCTTTCAACTGTGGCTACTCTTCCCATTTCCCCAATTTTTTTGTGGTTGGCGACCTGAACTGCTGGGTCAACCCAACTACTGACTGCCGGCATCCCCCTTGCCACCTGCATAAAAACATTGAATTTAATGTCTTGAAAGCCACCTTGGACCTATATGACACCCTCCCCCATCACTCTCCTTTGATACCCAACATGTCTCGCCCTCATGTGATCAATGGGAAGTTGATGTCAATGACCTGCATCAAAATAGTTCTTGCACCGTTAAATTTTCGCCCCTAAATCTCTAACTTCACCAACATGAAAGTGGTCTTCTAATCAAAGGATGGGTTTGGTGTCCTTTTCTTTGTCATGCCCAAAACAGGCCACAAGTGGGTGTAAACTTCGTCTAAAATAACTCTCTTTGACAGCTTCTTTGAGTTGGATTGATACCATGACTTTGGCACAGGAGTTTGTGACCCTTTCTGTGCCGATCCTCTCTCCACATGGACAGCCTTCAAATTGCACACTTTCTCCCACGCACGCCACATTTCATCTCCAATCAGGGGCTATCTCTAAAGTCATTAAACACAACTTAGCAGAGGTGGGCCACTTGTAGAGTAATGTTCCTGCTACAGGATATAGCCCTGCTTGGGGTCATAAATGGGATGAAGTATCTGCCTGTTTGAACAACTGGTAAAAGAGCACAAGCACCAAATTTATGTTTAGTATAAGGCCTTTTATATCATGATAGGTGAAAGGCGCTCCGCTTACTTCTTACACCAATTTTTTGCATCATGTCAAAACTTTGCTTATATACAGTATCAACTTCTGGCAGTTCTGACTAATTCCGCCAAACTGGTTTCGCAGTTTATAACCCACTTAGCAATGGACAAGTGATATGT
This sequence comes from Massospora cicadina, assembly GCA_022478985.1. Lineage (NCBI taxonomy): Eukaryota > Fungi > Entomophthoromycota > Entomophthoromycetes > Entomophthorales > Entomophthoraceae > Massospora > Massospora cicadina. The sequence goes on along the minus strand of JAKSZP010001874.1, from coordinate 30,461 downwards.
GATAGCTGATTGTCAGATTCTGGTGGATGCCTCAAAATAAACCTTTGACAACCATTAGATCGGGCCAATTACCCTTTTAACGCTTGAGCTAACACCTATACTCTATCCCAAAGACTATCACAATTATATAATTTGGGCCAAATTCTCAATGTTAATTTGATCAAGCATTTTATCAAAGTGCTTGGTCCAAATATGCTCACATATTATGGCCCATTTTCCTATTCATCAAATCTTGGCAATTGGTCCTGGTTATCAGAAAAACAATCAACTAACTTGTATACAAAATCTTTTGGGACCAGCCCAAAGTTAGCATCTAAAAATTCCATGGACCATCAGATGAACGAAAAAAGTAATTAATTTTCTGCCCCAAGGCGAAATTTGTATGTTGATCTGCATAATCAGCATGATAGCACTTGCACATGGACTTCCCAAAAGGGAGTACCTAGTGCTATTGAGGAAGAGGCCTGCTGATGTCCTGATTAGGGGTACGTCATCTACTTCAACTGAGGCAAGGATTTCACAGAAGGTGTATCCTGTCAGCAGTATGACGAAACTCAAATCAAGAAGATCTCAGGACAAATTTGCATGCTTTTATTGCAATTTTTGTACTTTAAATCCTCCCTATTTTGAGGGTATTTTGCCACCAATAAACCTAAGAAAAGGTTTCAGTCATATCAGTTCAAGTGCCAAACTGAGGTGGTATAATAGCTGTTGAAATTTTGTACTCAGATGTGGCCAGGAGATGCCCTAGAGGTATAAATACTGTGCACCTGGCCCAATGACTATTATCTAATAATTAACTTTTAATATAAATTTTTTAACTATTTCATCTCTTTCCTGGGTTTCTCATTAAATCATTTCTTTGGAGAAAGTATTAATAAGCTGGATGCACCTAATCCACAGCTTGTATATCTACCTGCTTTAGAAGAAGTTACCAAACACAAAGGGAAAATTATGCCCAAAATTGGCCGGAAGAGTTTGGGCAATTATAATAAGCCTAGTGAGTTTTTTTACGGTCCAAATACCATAAACTACAGGCACTATTGAGGATCAATCTACAAAACATCAACCCGAATAGACATTCAGGATAACAATAAACAAGCGAGCAATCCTCAGATTATCACACTGATCCTCAATAAATAATAATAATTAAACGACTTATATAAGGAGCTATTACCCTGAAAATACCAGTCTTTTTATTAGATAAACTAATGGCTACTTCCATAACCTTTTTCCTCCTCTCTTCCTCTTCAAAAGAGCTCCAGCTTCATTCTTTTGTTAAACTATTAATCTGCAATAATCTTGGTCAATTTTGGCCCATCAGCTTAGTAACACTTTACTCCCTACAATTTTAGAGGTTTTGCCTCATCATTGAGGCTTCAGCGGAATTCTTTCTATCTGCTGAATTGATAATCCAAACTAGATTCCCCCTTCAGCAAGTATTTTACAATCCAATAAATATGTGCTTATCGTCCAGTCAAATCAAAATCTTGACATTACCCCCTTTACTGGATGATAAGTCCTATTGCTTGTATGCTAAAAGGAACTTCATGTGTACTAGGTTGATAATCCAACCACTCGCGAGTTCCTTAATAGTGTAGGCGTTAACACCAGTCTTCGAATTAATCTCAAACTGTTCAATCCATATTCTGGAGAAATTGTTTCTCCTTCCAAACCCATAAGGGTCATGGAACAGGACAAGGTCTCCTACCACAAACTGTGGGAGGCTGCTGAGTCTACATTGGTTGGTCTCTTGATCCCACATCTTCTTAGCTAAACAAGTAGAGTTAAATCTAGAGTGGGAGTTTAATAAGCATGTCCATTAGGCTAGTCAAATAACGCCAGAGCTCTACGACTCTGGTATCATCTACCCTGGAATAAAGCAATGCTGGAAAAACTAGATGTCTTCCATAGAGTAATTGGAAGGGATTTATCTTATCAATGAATGTCTAATACTGTATGCAAAGATGGCGGTAGATAGAAGAGTGCTCCAGTCAGTTGGCCTATCATTTACAAGCTTACAGAGAATGTTCACCAGGGTGTCATTGACCCATTTGACCATCCCATTGGATTCAGGGTGGTATGGGGGAGTAAGAACCCACAGATGACCATCAAAACATTCAACCTAGGAAGGCATGTGATGTAGAAATTTGTTCTGTTGTCCATGAGAATAAACTGCAGACAGCTATGTCACTGTATGACACACTCCGTAATGAACTTAGCAACAGGTACAGCTCCCAAATCCTCTATTGCTCTTGCTTTCACCCACCTGTTCAAGTGATGATGGCTACAAGTATGTACTTAGATAGATTTACACCCGTTGGAAGAGGGCCCACCACATCAAGGGAAAAAGTGTGCCATGCAAAATGGGGATTAACCAGATGATCAGCGTTTTATGTGGAAATAGTATCTACTTGACACCGGTGACAACAAGCAACTATCTCAAGAACATCAAAGTGCAGGCTCTCCTAATAGTAACATGGTCACAAAAACTCCAGCGTCTTCCAAAACCCTCCATGACCTACCGCCCTATGTGCATCCAAGATAATTGCTGGCCTGGCGGAGGTTTTCAGGAAGCTCAGCATCAATTCTCCAATTCTTTTATAGAGTTCCCCTTTGTGCAAGAAGGTGTCACGGTGAAGCCCATATAACACTTTGATCACCTGTGGCGGCTCATCATGGTATTGACACTAATTATCTTCTCATACATTGTGTCCTCCAAATCCGCCATAATGGGACCATTGGTAATTGTGGGAGGCAGTCCACATTCTGGTGTTTTGCCCATGGATGGTGTATGATCTCAAAGTCATACGCTTGGAGCTTAAGGGCCCATTACATGAGCTGCCCTTCAGGTTCCCACAGATTCTGCAGCCACTGCAAGGTGCATGATATGTGACCAATTTAAACCTAACCTGTGGAGGTAGACCCAGAACTTTCTATATGCATATATTACTTCTAAGCACTCCCACTTGGTCACGGTGTAATTCCATTAAGGGCATGTTAAGCTTCAGCTACAATAAATGATGGGATGCTCCACGCCATTATCATCTGTTTTGGATAATATCGCCCCTAGAGCGGAAAGAGATGCATATATTTGCACAATAGATTCCTTCTTGAAATTAGGGTATTGCAAAATGGGCGCGCTAGCCAACGCGGTATGTAAGACATTGAAAGCGTTTTAACAGCGGTCAGTCCAGCCTAAGGTAGCGTTTTTCCTTAATAACTTGTAGAGCAGAGATCCAGTACAGCTGAAGTTTGATAATGAACAGCGGTAGTGACTGATCACCTCTAAAAGCACCTGGATATCCCACTTATTACCCAGCCAAGTCATCTTGCGTATAGCTTCCACCTTTTCTGGTGAAGGACTAAGCCCTTTAAATTCTACCACAAACCCGAGAAATTCCAATTGCTCCTTAGAAAATTGGTACTTTTGGGGCTCAATATTGATGTTAGCTTCAGCAAGTTGGCGGAACAATTGTTCCAGGTAGCCAGGATGCTCTTTGAACTTACGCAAGAACACATTGGTACCATCAAGGTAGACTAGTACGCAAGACAGCTTCAAGTCACCCAAGATAGTGTCATAGCCCGCTGTAAGGTAGCTGGGGCGTTGCACAAACCCTGTGGCATATGTTCAGGCTGTTACAACCCCTTAGAGGTGATTATATCACACTCTCTAGTTTCACTTCACTGGCAACTTGATTTTCTATACCTCAATATTAAGTACATAGAGGAGAAATATCTGGCAACACATAGCCAATATAAAGCATCGTTGATCAGTGGTAGCGGTACATGTCTTTTTTATGCTGTTTTGCGTCAAGTAGTCAATTACTACTCTATTGGTGCCATCTTTCTTCTTGACAATTAGCACTGGGGACGCCCAGAGAAGCTTTGACGGCTCTAACATTCCCTATTCAACTAATTTATCTATTTCTTCAGAGACAACTTCAGCCGCTGCCTTGAAGTGACATATAGGCCATGACCAAATAGGAGGGTGATATCCCATGTCCAACTGATGCACAATCCCACGTGAACATCCAAAGTCATATTTATAAGATGCAAAATGCTTTGGTATTTATTAAACAGGTCCATCACCCAGTCCTTCTGGTCCTCTGACGGAATAGTTAGAGCCTCACGTGGAACCACAGTCATCATGCTGGATGAGGTTTTTAAAGGTAGCCTGAAGTCTTCCCAAGAACCAAAGTCATTTATCTGGTGGACCTCATCAATACAAATTAGATGCAAATAAGCCACCAATTAATGCCTTTGAACCTTCATAGACTAATTATGCAGGTTCACAATCAACACCTTCACTTCCCCCTGCCCTGGTAACAGGAGCCTTGGAGCCACATGGGGTTCTAGCCACAATTCCTGGTATGGCCCACAATTTTCCCGTATAGTCCTTCAGGGATGTCTATTTCAAGTTCCATCCCTATTAAGACCTGATGTCCAGAGGGATTCTTAAAACACTTGCTTCCCATAAAAGAATATCTTTGACTCATAAATCTGGTTAGGTAGAGCTTGGGTCCTCCGCTTCATCAAGAAATAATGTACAGAAATCACCCCATCACTATATGTGATATTAATTTGACTGGAGTGGATTGGGTCTTCAAGGACACCATTAAAGGTAAAATAGATTGAGATCCGTTGTCCCAGAATATAAGTATTCCTTACACCATATTAATCAGAGCCCAAAATAAACACATGAATGCAGCCACAAAAAATGTCATAGTTATTGTTAGGCAGAACCACCACCGGAGTGGATGCACCATATGAACCAAACCTTAGAGGCAATGCACTGTAAGCACCTTCTGACACAGCGCCTGTGCCCCTGTGGTCCCAAACACCACTTAATGTTCCACATCAGCCTTTAGCAGAAGCTTAGCCATGAGTTTGGTTGATATAATATTGACAGGAGCGCCAGTATCTATGATTGCTTGGATTTTTGTGCAAAGTACGAAAATATCACAGTATGTACAGTTCAAATAAGAGGAACCATTAGTGTAAATTACATGAACATTAAAGGGCTTTTAGTTATTCAGAAAAGTGATAATACCAGATGTGACATGAGGATACTCCTGGGCAAATTTCTCTACTGGGATTGCAAGTTCACTCCTTTAGGGTTGCGACATTGGTTGAGGGTCTGATTTCAGCTGTACCATTCTGCTCAAGAATTTGCTAGGCGTAAAGTTTTTGCACATCTTGGAAGAACTCTGAGTCTGATTTATTTTGGGTCTTTCCCTCGGTTTGAGGCCAAAATATCACAGAAGATTTGTTAATATAATAAATCGTCAGTATGAGTACCAGGACTGAGACAGAGCAACTCGTGAGAATCATCAGGGACAAAATAGATTTAAATTAGCATAAGTAGAGCTTCCCATCTCTACTCCGCTTGACCTTTTCCCTATTCAATTGGGCAGCCAAAAATGCATGTACATTCAGTTTTCCTGGACAGCCAGCTTCATAATGGAATCTTTGGCTGCATGAGAAACAATTATCTGTAAGAGGCACTCATCTCTGTATCCCACCCAAAGGTTCAGGTCAGAAACTAAATGATGGATGGTAATTCATCCGAGAATGAGCTGATTAAATATTATGGGGATGTAAAGGACCCGCCAGAGCGTTAAGTGTATAAGGATTAACCACTGGATTGGACCCATGTCGTTGGGGTCCATTTCCCAATGAGGATTTGGTAGCAGATGCAGGAGCATTCTGAAACACATTGGGAGCACTAAAGGTGAAAGATAGATGGCGTAAACAATTGACAATTTTTAATAGCTCCGCATCATCCTGAAGAATGTGGTTCATAGCATTATAAAGTTCGCAATATGGCTTAACAGCCGCCATCATTAATATTCCCACCTTCATTAGTTAAGATATTTGCTCACATTAACAAATGGGCCTCAGCTGTGAACTGCACCTGAACTTTACTAAGGACTCATTCTTTTTGAAATTGTATCATCAAAAAAGTCTGCATTGCGCCATGCCATTTTCAACACACCCCCAACAGGCGGATCACGGTTTTCTTCACCTCTTTTGTATGCTAAGGCACTACTGCTAAGGTAACATGTGACCTGGTTAGCGCTCTCAACATCCATAGTGGATAACAACAAATTAGACTTCAACCAATCAGAAGCCCCTGCCATAAAAATTTGAAGCACTTAAAAAACTGTGTATTTTTTCTTGCGGTTAATTAGGGGCAGCTTGTCAATGCAAAACCCTCCCTCTATAGCAACACTATTAAGTTTCCGCTCTTCACAGTATATCTCCTCTTTAGTGTCGTCCAAGCAATCAGAAAGTTGGTTGGATTGGCAGGAATCAAGTGTAGTTGGTGGAAGGACTTCTCCAGCTGATACTTTATACTCTTATTCTCACAGAAAAGCATTTTTTAGGGCCTGAAATATTGTATCCAAGGCAAGTTTTAGTTCTGCATAATGAGATAACTCGATAAAATGGGGTAGTACCCCATCAAGGGGAACTAGTTGTGCCATTGTTTGGCGAATATGAAAATATTTAATAAGTTGATCAATGGGCCCCTGTAGTGAGCTTCACTATTAACTTTTGGCAGTTCTGGGTGATTCCTCAAAACTAGTTGCAAAGTTTATAACTACTGAGCAACGGAAAAGCAATATTGTGATCACTGATCTTTGATAAATAACAATAATGAAAATTTTATCTAGGGAGCTATCGCCCCTAACAATACCAAATTATTTAATATATAAACTAATGACTACTTACGTTATCCTTTTCCTCCTCTATTCCTCTTAAAAAAGACCTCCTTCTAATTTCTCTCATTCAATTATTAATCTGCAATCATCTCAGTCAATTTCAGACCATCAGCTAAGTAACAATTTATTCCCTTCAACTTTAGGATTTCGTCTCATCATTGAAACTTCAGTGGAATTCACTCTATTTGATGAATTAACTATCCAAGTTTAAATCCCCATCAGCAATTATTATACAGACCGCCAAACATGCGCTTATTGTCCAGTCATATCATAATATTGACACACAGGTTTAGTGATTGGACAATACCATCACAGAAACACCAGAGGAGTTGTCAGTCAGAACTTATAACTATTACTCCAAGTTGTACAAGTATGACCCAGTCACACCTGACAAAAATGACAAATGTCTCACTGGTGCACATAACCAAATCGTTTCTTGCTACCCAGGAATTAATAACTTTGATTACCTGCGACTTATATGGGTTTCTGTTTATGGAGCACCTCATAGGAAGTGCCCAGGACCATATGGGCTTCCATTTGAATGTTAACAAAATTTTTTATATAATATCCCCCCAGTTGCTTGCCTCAAGAAACCAATGTCTCTTAGAGCCACGCCTCCTTCCTGGGGCCAAGAGGTCAATATGGTAACGCTGGTTAAGAAAGAGGATAAGCTAAACTTGGCGAACTGTCACCTCATCTCCCTCACTAACACAGACACCAAGTTATTTGCTAAAGTAATGGCTAACCGCTAGGTGTAGTTGCCTCTGAGGTGATCTGCCCTGAGCAATATGGCTTTATCTCCAAGCGGTCAAAATATGTGACTACATACACAACGTGGCCAACATCTTCCAGTCCCCATCTACTGGGGCGCTTGCCTTTTTAGACCAACAGAAAGCCTAAATTAGGGTCAACTGGGATTACCTCAAGGCCTTCATCAGTTCCACTTCCCTCGCGGTTCATCAGTTGAATAATGTTGCTCAATGAATCTGCCACAATGGCAGTTCCTGGCCCAGGTTTCATCACTGAATTGGTTTGACCTCAAAGGGGTCTCCATCAAGGGGACTCGTTAAGCCCACTTTTATACAACTTCAGCCTCAACCCACTCCTTCGCAGTGTAAATGCACATCTCACTGGTGTTAAAGTGTTAGGTCAGGCACCAGTCAGGCTGCTTGAATTTTCTGACGATTGTGTGGTTGGGATCTCTGGCAACCAAGACGAATATACTGGATTCATCTATTTAGAGGTACTCCAGGGTGAGTAACGCAACCCTTGATGCAAACAAAACTGAAATCATTCTCTTTGGAAAAACCAAACACAATGATTACCTTCCCCTTTTGCTCCCTTCAATCCTCCATCATGGTCTCATGTTAGCTTGCCCAGGAGGTCTCCCCATTTTGCCCCTCTTTAGTTCCATTTTGTATCTAGGCCCATTGAAGGTCTGGTGCGCCACTGGAAGTCTTGATGAAGGTGAGAGGGTTCGCCACCTTGGAAATGTAGAATCACATCTTTGGAAAATGTCAAAAAATGGCATCGCCTCACTAAGGGGCTAACAGACTAGTCTAATGGGTCGGGTTGTACTGGACAACTCTCTTTTCTATCAAAATACTGGTTTGCCACCCACGCCATCACTTTTTCAGTCTTCTTTGCTACTCTGTATACCCTAATCCAAGGGTGGCTTTGGCTAGGCTGACCTCCCCCTGTGCGCCTGAACGTCCTCTTTGGCCCACGCCATAGTGGGGTATGGGCTTGCTAAACTACGTGTATCATGACTCTAAAATCCTTGTCACCTGGATCGCACAGGTAACCAACCAATCCTCTCAGCCCATCACTGGTTGTATGTGGCATGGTCCAACTTTGCACGCACTCTTGCCTCTGCACCAAGGCCACCCTAACTCTCTAATTACCTATCTTGCCTCTCACTTCTTTGCCGTTGGCCCTCATGGGACCCCTGTCCACCTTAAAAATTCTCCTTTATATGTGGAGCGCTGAATGGAGGATCAACATCAGTGGCCATACCTCACTTAGGGGTAGCCCTAGCCTCATTTCGCACAAGCATCCCGTTGGCAGGCTGTTTTTACATTGTGGTACCCCGTTGTCCACCTCCCATTGCCTGTGTTGACTATCTTGACATGATGGACATACCTTACTCTCTCAACACCCAGAAGGACATTAAGAGATACGCTCACCACCCTCTACCACAACCCCAGATTTGCGCCCATGTATGGAGATGCCCGAATAGAGTGTATTGCACTGCTGAGCGGTCCATCGCCTCTTAGTCTTCATGCGTTGTGTGTGGCAAGTACGCGCATTAGTCCACCGCTTGGAAGGTTGCCCACCATCACGGGCAATCTGGAATGATGATATGTATCTCCTTTGACAGGACCGCGTACAGGCTTTCAGCTTGTCAAAATACATCTTTGCCTTTTCCATTGTATCCCCCATTCACCATTATCTCCTTGCCTTAGTCATGGTTATTGCTGTATGGGCGATACATACTGTTGTCCTTGATGCTCTTTCTGGCTCTACTCCCACCCTCCATGAAGCTGTTCATCGCTTACACTCTCACCTTGTGGATCACTTTAAAGCCTTGTTATTTGGCCACTTTCCACAACGCCAAAGTTAGTTTCATCCTGGTTTCCTGTCTGGTTTCTCATCTCAGACCCTTACCTTCATTTGTGCTCATTCTTGGCAAATGTCTCCCCTGGAACCCCCCTCTTCCTTCTACTGGCGGTCACGCTGGTAACAGGAGGTAGCATGGTTTCTCCGTGGTGCCTTTTATGCATCTTGATGTTTCATTGTAATGATTTTTTTGCAAGTTTCCGTCCCTTAGTCTGCCTTCCCTAAAAAATTTAAAATTTATAAAGAAATCACTCCTTAAAAGATTTAGAGGACTTACAATATTCAATTAAGATCTTTTTAGCGTGGTTTCCATTAGATTCTTACCACTTAATAATGACTATGATCTTACTAGGCTTAATTTTTGAGCTAAGTTATACTGCTCAGTGGGAAAAACTCGCTTTGTTAGGCCTTAGGTAAGTGAGCACGCCCACTCTCTTGGGTCTCCAGTGACATAGTATCCTAACTCAGCTTGCAAACCAAGTTCATCTCTTTGGATTCTGTTAGTGTGGTGTACGACTTAGTTGAATGATACCGCAACCTCCTCTTTGATTTCTTCTTTCTTATTTCTTTAGCTTAAAACAACTTCTCCAAAAAGCCCTATTTGCTAACAGTTGCTATAATTAAACATGTCGGAATTCAGGCACTTACGTTAACTTGTCAGTAAGCCTTTTCCTTAGGCTTATCCTAACAGACATGAGCAACTTAAACAGCCTTTTTTCAGGGTGGCATTGCTGATGGTTTTATCATCTTAGTTCTGCCTTATAAGCATTGTGGGTGTAATTTGATCAAACCAAACAAGATGGTCTTCACGGTGATAAGATCCAAGGATCCAGTCATCCAAAGCTGTTAAGTTTGAGGTAAAAACAGTTTGAATAGTCACAACTGACCCAGGCGTCCTCTTTATATTATTGAGGAACTCTAGCTTCGTGTTTAACCATCCTGTGTGCTTATAAACTTGGATTAAAACCTCCTTGTATATAGCTCAAGTGTGGTGTGGTCAAAATGTGACTCCAAACACCTCCTTTGCTTTTATACTCATACAATATTCTACATGGCGTGCTTTCTTTTTGTCTCTGGTTCCATCTATGATATTCTCATATAACTGATAAAATTTATAAATACTTCCCTCACAAGCAGTGAACTTAGTCTTAGAGTATGGGTGAAAATTAAGATTCTCTTCAGGTAAAATTTTTGGGCAGGGTGTAAACCAATACTGATGTGTTGGTGCTGGTAGTTCGTTCTGACAGAAGTAGTAATGGTCTAAACTGAGAAAGAAGTATGACTTGTATTTTATTCATACCCTTCTCAGTGATACAACTTGTCGTAGTGACTTTACAGATTATTTTAATTCATGTTAAGCCTTCATAGTTTAATTGTTCTCCTTTATAAGAAGACCACTTTCAACTAAATCAATGCCAGCTCTCTATTTTAAAACTTGAGCTAGTGGTCTGACTCAACCTAATTTAGTCATAAAATGAGCTATATGCTGCTTCAACTCATTAAGCAACTTTTACATAATATTCAAATATGACTTTTTGAAAGTTCCTTTTTATGATACCTACTTGGTATCATCATAGAACTCTCTTCATAATCACTTGATAATGACCCTTGTAGTAAGTTGGTTATTGCCAAACTGGCCCACTCACTCAGGGGGTGCTGATTAATAAAAAGCTTGAGTTACCTATGATAAGTTATATTTGTTCACAGGGTGCATCACTAGGAAATTTGAAAATCTTGTTCTCTGGTACAAGGGACCTTTACTCATACTTTCAGGCATTTACAACCATGTAAAGTCCTCAAAATAATCTTGATGATGGCTGAAACTAAGCGCACTGGATCTCTTCTCAACCTCTACAGAAAAATCAGGCTAAGTCTGAACCTTTAACTGTAATTTTTATATTTTGACGATATTAGCACTTAATAAAACAACAATAAATGCAGATGCCGTAAAAGAAGTTATTTTGTCAAAAGAATACTTGAAATTATATAGTAATTTAGGTGATTCAGGGTGGTGAGTTGGGACTTGGTTTATAACAAGTTGATTTTTATCTATAAAAAATTCTAAATGTATTTGGTTTTAGGGTTGGTGAAGTTAAATTACATGAATCTTTCTGAATTTCTGAGTTTCTTCCACAAGATATACTGCAGACATCTTGTTTTATATGAATGCATGTTGTTTTTCTGTTACTAACTGTGGATACTGTAGCTCTTGTGCCTGAATTGTTTTTGGTCTTTTTTAGCACTAGTGGTGCCCAACCCAAAAGGTGGAGCCGCCACGCATCTTTATTTGCATATGGGACAAATAAAGAGATTAATTGTGTTGAAAAAATTCCTAATATGGCACCTCAGCTAATAGCCTAGGAAGCCATATCAGAAGATGAAGAAGCTTTGAGGAAGCTTTTGTCTGGCGCCCGCTTTAGCTGGCGGACCATGGCAGAAAGCATTGGGGTGGGAGCATCAGCGACATGGGGCATAAGGAGGTATAGTTGTGGGTTTTCTCCGTTTATGAGGCCAGTGGTGTCCATCACCTCAACATATTGAGCAAGTTGATGCTCAGTGAAAGTGATAAAAGCTGGCATACAAATAAGATTTGGTACATTGCCATGTTTCAGGATAAGTGGGGTTAAAAAGAGAAGTTTTTGCCGCATCAATGCAAGTGCAGAACACCAAAAGTGAGCTCCTCAATTTCATATTTTGCATCCTCATCAAAATTATGAGAAAAAATTGGGGATAGTAATACCCTCAATCTAGGGTTCCATTGCCCCATGGAGTTGCTGGCGGAGTAGGGTATTGGCAGGAGCTGCAGAGGTTATGACTGCCATTTTGTTTATATTTTTGTAAATGTAATAACCGTTTTTAGGACGAAAAATGGTGGGGGCTCGATTTTGATGGGTTGACAAAAAACTCCTCCAATGCAAAATCTGGTTTAACGTTATATGACTGGTAATTTTCATCAAATACAATCGAGACAGTTGAAAGGATTCAACATGGCTAATGCTGGATCAGCCACTGGAGTTGGCAAGTTGGCTGCGCCTGATTGGCCATGAACTGTCAACCAAAACTCATCTGAAACTGTTTCAGCCATCAGCTCAGGTTGGCGTAATTTTTTTGAATAAAAAATTTAAAAATATGATTGGCTGCAGCTTTGAAAGCAATGCCAGAATTCGCTGAGTTTGAGAGTGAGAGAATTGAGCCCAAATAAAGAATTTGGGCATTGCAGCAGCCAAGCCAATGCTAAAGGGGGAGTGGTGGAAGTGGTAGAGACAGAAGTCATAGACCGCTTGTGCTTTGAGTGATCAAGCTTGAAGCACAAGCATCAAATGGCGTGGCAATTCTCAATGAATGCCCAGAATGAGTGATCAGGTGAAGATCTGATTACCATGTGAGGAGGAATTGCAAGATGGGTGTTGTGATAGAATGGGAGGATTTTCACAAAAAGGCGCATGGCCCTGCCAAATGATCCACTCCACTTGGAACCACAAATTGCAGCATGGGGTCTGCACTGTAAATGGCCAAAACCTCCATGAGCTCATGGAAGAGGCGTTCAGGGATAAGGTGGGAGGGCAACCTGGCAAACTGGACCAAAGTGGCCTCATATGGGAGCTGGGTATGAATGGTCAGAAGGTGAATATTTTTAAAAATCAATGGCAGCTATTCTTCCATTACATCAGCCTTGGAACAGAAACTGAGGTCGAATTACCCCTTAAAGGGGCAGAAATCTATGAACCTGAAGGGTTTAAACACCGCCACGGTCATCTTGAAGATGGCCACGCTTGTATATGGGAAAAGGTCCCCATAATTGACCTGGAGACTGAAATACAAGTTGCTCTGTGGGAGCACCAATGGGCTCTAGAGCACCGCCTGGGAACTCACAAGATGGTGGGCCAAGTCCCAAATGGCATAACGCCCAGTAGCATTAGAATGGCTAGCAGAGCCATCCCAGGCGTGCTTCAGCGGTGGCTGAAATATGCCAGATGGTGGCGCACCACCACCCAAGCTGGAGCAGCAGGCATTAAAAGCATCGAACTTTTTTAAGACTTAGCTCAATTGAGAAGTAATTTTTTTATTATTTTTTAAGTTTTCAAAATGGCTGCAATTTTATCTCAAAGTAAAAAAAATTTCTTGGTTTTTTGATTTATTGAGTTTTTGAAATTAGTTTACTTTCAGTTTGTTATATGCTCATACAGAGTTTTACAAACGAGGAAACTCTTTTCAGATGGGGTTTTAGTATTTTTTTATTTCAATTGGTAGGAGAACCCAAAAGTAAAAAGGAGTTCTTTGCATTACATTTGTGATTTCACACACTTCCCAATCAGTAAATATACTTTTGATTCTTCTGATTTCATCATGAGAAGCTACAAATTATCTTAAAGGTCAAGGGGTATACAAAGGCTTATTTCATCAGAAATTTCAGACTATTTAAATCCTATAAATGGAGCTTTGATATTTCATAAACTATTTTGATTGCTGGCTTTACTAAAAAAGACTTGATTGTTAACCTAAACAACTATATTATTAGACCAACATAAGTCTTAATTTAATTACGGTTTTATAAAAGGGTCTTTCTATAAGGCAAGTAATCCCTTTTAGTTGAGTCTCTTCAGATAACCGTGTATCCTTCATAATGGCAGAATTGAGAACTCCCCCACATACTCAAAGCTCATTTTTTGCTGGAAGGCATTTATCATAATTCCATTTATAGGGTGATACTTTTTGAGGATCTGACTTCACCTCAACCTGGCCTTTCCATGAGAGCATAAAGATGACCAGGATACATTACCTGTGTGGACCCCTCAACAGAAACCCATCATCTATGGTGGAAGAAACCTACACTAATGATACCCTAGACTTTTTTAAGAAAACCAAAACTGGTTAGGGTAGATAGCTCAATATTTCAGGCGGTCCCTTGCAGACTATTTCTCACTCTCATTTTTAATGGGATGATGTTTCTTATCAATGGCTGATTCAATACAATCTAATTATGTGTCACACGTTATTGGCACTTAATAATATTGAGCACAATCGTATGGAGAAATTTAATAAAACATCTGAAAGTATATCAACATGGGTCTGACCAAGCAACTTTCACCATCAAAGAGTAGGACAATGTGATGAGGCATGAGACAATACGCTATACTAGCATTTCTAAGGAAAGTTGACGCATTTGTGCTTCCAAAATCAACTAAAGATTTACCTTTGTCACGCGCCCAGCTGTACACCCAGGAAATGACCATAGAGTATTTACTGAAGAAAATGTTATTGAAAAGTTCAATAAACCTCCAAAAACTACATTAGAGGTCTTTTTGATATATGTTAGTTAAATGCCATAAAAAAGGACAGTACTAGATCAGGTATAATAATCATACTTATTGGAAAGGTAACAAGATCTGAAAGAGAAAACAAGAAGACTGTTCTAGTATATACAGGTGTGAAGAAAAGCCAGGTTCTGGAAATATTATAAATCTTCCATCTACTAATTTTGTGTTACTATATACTTCCTTTTAATGAAGCTCGTGGCCTTGTTATCTACTGTCCTTACAAATGTGTAAGATATAATTACTCTATATTTTTATTGATATTTAGATCATTTTGCTTGTTGGAGTATGATGCTCACTGAGTATATACTTTGTAAGAAGCCTTACTCTATGACTCTATTCATAAGGTCCATGAACTATCTGACATCATTATGATATTCTTCCAAGTTGAAGACATTGTATAATATGAAAAAGCGCAGATATAATCTCTTGGAAGACGTTTCAAAGAAATATAAGAAATAATTGGTCCAAATGGTCATGGACCTTATATACAAACAATGTATGCTTCTACTTAATAGTTATAACAAACACAAGGCAACCCTTGAAAGTTTGAAATTCCATTTCTATCATAAAAGCAAGAAGCTATTTTAAGCCGTAATTACTCTCAAGGCGCTGTCTTACGACGCTGGCCAGATGCCTAAAGCACTTTGAAAAGTTTTATGCTAAATAAAGAAAAGTAAAGTCTCAAGTATGAGACAGTTAGAAGCACTTCTTCAGACTCTGGGAAGCTGCTTCCCCTTGATGCTTCTTCTGCTACTGGAAAAAATCACAAAAAGTTTGTTATTGGCAACAGTGAGAAAAAAGAAAATTGCTATTCCATTTGTTTTGTTAGGTATTTATATTAAATTACTTATGGGAGAAAAAAAAGGTTCACTATGCCTTCAAGTTACTCTTCAACCTTTATCACTATAAGTACGCACCTTATACATCTTTAAACAAAGTGACATAACTCAAGTGCTTAAGGAAACCAAAATTAGTCTGTGAGGTAAATTTAATAAACCCCAAAAAAGGAGTTGAGACTATGGATAGAACTTTCTGGACACCATATAATAAAATTATCTAAAGTGTAGAGTGATGGCGCATCAGACTGGTGACTTCATAAGTCCTCACCTGTGGTACCACAGGGGACATCTGCATAACAGGCCAAGTCCTGTCTTAAGTCATCTTTATTAAGGCCTAAATAATGTAATAATAAAAAGAGTTAACTAGACTTTACCTCAAAGGCAACTTAAAGGAAAATTGGTTTTCTAACCTATATCTCAAAAAATTTGGTGATGGCAATCTTTTTTAGGAAATAAAGGATTAAAAATCATGGCAAACTTTGCTATGTTTTGAGGGATTAACCATCTTAAATGAAAAAATATATCCCAATATCTTTCAGGATGGAGGTGATAATACATTATGGCTTAAATAGAGAGCTATATATGCTCTTACAAAGGACTTATCCAATAATATGATACACTTTTTTATGAAAGAGATTTCTGCTAAATATATAAGTTATGAGTCAGTGGACTATGTGGTGGAGTTTAAGAATGCTATACACTATCATGTATAGCTCTTACATACCCTCAACCTACAAGAATATTACTCATTTCACCTAACTCAGGATTAGCACTCTAATAATGCTATTGTACAACATTGACTCTTCAAAGCTGTGCAATAGAACTAGGATAAAATTGAAGGCTCTGTTCAGGCACATCATTAAAAACATGATATTACCACGCATTATTCAGGAAATACCTTCTTTATCCCCCATGTTCCTATGTCTTAACATATTACCACTTTCAACTTAAACATTCGCAATTCTCAGTTAGGGTCTAATATGCTAATACTATTAACAAGAAATAGAGAAAAGGATTTAGCTGACATGGATGTGAGTTTCTTTTTTAACTCTTGGCCAATTGTATTTGACATGCTCCAAAGCCTTTTCCTCTGATTTTAATATTTCTCCATCCTTAGAGAAAAAACTGGAATGTGGTTTATAATGAAATCATAAGCTGTGATTATAGGGAAAACATCTAATAGTAACAGATTGAAGTTCAATTGCCTAACTATGTACATCCGAATTTATTGTAGGCAGGAACAAAGGGCTTTAACCTATATATATGACCATTGGTAGATCTAGAATACTTACTTATATATATCTAAAAAACAATTATAATTTTACTATTTACTATTCTCAATAATTTTGATCATATGATGCACTTAAGTTTTAAAATATAAAGCTTAGTTATTTATTACTTACTCCTATAGATCTTACAAAATCTGTTATTTAAATAATGTAGGGAAGCACGTGTATCTAGACGCTATCTTAGTATAAAGACTCATTGTATGTGTATATGCGGTAATTATATAGGTACACAGTGCATAAAAAAGTTTTGGGACTAACATTTTAAAGACACAACTTTACAAATAAATAAACTTTATTTATCATAATTTAACATACAACCTTTCCCTCTCTATACATATTTATTTTGCTAAAACAATTGTTAAAAGGTATGCACATAGTTCCTGTTTTGTATAACCATGTTTAAACCAGCTGTCGCATTCTTCTGAATTGTCTCTATTTTATCAAAAGGATGAATCTTCAGTGCCACCTTCATATTAAAGAACAGAAAGTAGTCATACAGAGCTAAATCTGGTGGGTAGGGTGGATAATTATAATCTGAAGGTGGCTTTGAAGGTTCATCCTTTTGATAAAGTAGAGACAATTCAGAAGAATGCGACAGCTGGTTTAAACATGGTTATACAAAACAGGAACTATGTGCATACCTTTTAACAATTGTTTTAGCAATATAAATATGTATAGAGAGGGAAAGGTTGTATGTTAAATTATGATAAAAGAAAGTTTATTTATTTTGTAAAGTTGTGTCTTTTTTTAGTACTAGATGTGTAAAGTTGTGTCTTTAAAACGTTAGTACCAGAACTTTTTGAATGCACTGTGTATATATGTTCCACATCTCTTCTAAAACTACTGAACTAATTCTAATAAAATTGGCAGGAACAATTTAGTCAACATGGTAAAGTTGGAATATGTCAAAAGATGTTTCTACATGTCACATGTTTAGTAGCACCCTCCTTGGTTTCACTGCATATTGATCAAATACCTGTTCAAAAATATAATTAAGTTTTAGGTATAGATCTATCATATTCTGCTCTGTAATAAACTATAAAATTTAAAATTTTATTTGAGTTAAGATGACCAGGGGACGGACATTACCAATAAAAAACAAAATGAGCAAACCTAAAACATAAACAAAAACCCTAAATGTGTGGCGAGACGCCAAAACAAAAGGAAAATAACCTACCAGGTGTAGCAGTAGTGAACCGCTTATCACACCATGGCGGATGGGGAGGGGGGGATCAGGCGGATTATTGATTTCATCTTCACCATTGAAGAGGCGGATTAAAGCTGAGAGCAAGGGGGTTGGGGCATCTGCAGGATGTGGGTCAAGGTGAAAAGATAATTGTTAAGATCTTTAGTAACAATCTGGGCCTGGAGCAAAGCCTCCAGGAATTTGGCAACATGATGTTCATCTTGTATGCGTGCATCAGGAAGCTGGGTAAAATTTGTAATATTGGCTCTGGTGATATGTGCGGTGAGAAAATTCTGTTAGTGCAGCCACATGCTTGACACCGGAGGTGGCAGTGTCTTTTAACCATTCTTTTTAATTCTTGCAACCTCAGGGAAATTAGCAGGGAATTTGGCTAAATGTAGCCCTTCTTTAAATTCAGCAACTGAGAGTGCCACAGCTGCTTGGAGATGGTGACTATCAGGAGAGGCCACTTCAGCCTTATCAAGTTGATGGTCACTCGAGGATGGGGTAGCAGTGGGTTTGTGGATATATTTTTTGGGCAGTAATGGGGAATCAAAGACTGAAGGCAAATTTGGTCCTTAATTGATCAGAAAGTCTAGAGGTGGGACAATTTTCCCAGATTTGGTTATTTCATCCAATAACTCCCAGGGATTTTGGTTGAGTAGGATTGGTTTGAGAGACGTGGCTGTGATTGGGTTAGTTTTGGGATGGGAAATCAGTTGGTTTGAATTTGGGTCCAAACCTGCTCCCAGTTGGGTATATTGAGAGAAATTTGACTGGCTTGGGCTTTAGTTGCAAAGGTTTGCTGATTTCTCAAACTTTCAGCTGGAGGGGGTGGGGGCAGCCAAAATCCCCACTCAAATGCTGTTTGTGTGGCCTCACATGTGGGATTAGCAGTTTCCACATTTTTTGAACTGTGGCGACAGGCCTTTTGGAGTGTTCCAACTCATGACATAGGGGACAAACTGTGAAGCTGTTATTGGTGCGAGCCAAACAGAAGTGATCCGGTGAAGATGGGATATAGGCATGTGGTGGGATGTGCTGGGCTATGGTTGGCTGGTGGGGAGTAATGGTAGCCATTGACCATGGTGCCACTAATTGTTAAGCACCGCTTGGGACAAGAAATTGGAGGATGGGGTCTGTGCCATATTTGTACAGCCCTATCATCAATTCTTCACAGTGTTTTAGGGGAAAGGTGTGAAGGAAGGTTTGCAAAGGTTACCATAAATGTGGTATCACTGAAGAGGAATATATGGGTGGTGGTAATGGGTGTGTTTTTATAAATTAATGGTGTAGCTGCTGTAAAGGCTGAGTCTTTTTTTATTTATTCGAGGCAAGCTGACCAGGGGACAGACATTACTGAAATAGAGAAAGAAAGTATCAACATGAAACCTGAGCAGGGTCAACTCTGTCATAAGAAGTTTTTTTTATCTCTGGATCAGGACTCAGATTTTTCTGGTTACATCATGGGTAAGGTTTTCGTGTTATTATACCTACTAACTGCCAATAGCTTCCTTCAGCTGGCACCCCAATTGATGTGTGAAGGGCGGGAATTGAACCCACAACCTTCAGGTTGGTAGCCATACGCCCTACCGACTCGCCTTCCACCCCCTAAAGGCTGAGTCTTAGGCAGTGGGAAATCCTATATCAAAATAGCCCTTATAAGGACGAAAGTTGATAAACCCAACTGGCGCAAATGTGACCGTTGCCAGCTCAATTATTGCTTTGTCAGCATATGGGAAGAGAAGTCCATATTTGATGTGGAGGCAAAAGTGATTATTAGATTTGGGTAGGGCTAGGGGGCGGGGACAGGTTGGGTGGACTTGAGCTAAGTGTAATAATAAGTCCTTTGGAGGGACAAATAGGCATGATGCATTAAAAGGGCTGGATGATCCAGTACACATGTGTCTGCCTGCTGGGCAGAAAACACTATTGGGTGGAGCACTGCTGCTCCATACTGGGGCAGCAGGTGGTGGATCCGCAGACATAAATGGATAACTGATGCGGTGTAGGTGGCAATGGAAAATTATTGATAACTTTTTAATTAGAATCGCTCAAAAGTAATTCTGTCATAAACTATAATTTCAATAGTTTTAATGATGTTAAAACTTTACTATGGTGTCAAATTGGCTTAGTATTGTTTTTATTTCCGTTTGACACCAATTTATGAGAAATCTTGAAAAACAAACCAATTTTCCACCACACCTCATCACACCAATTTCTGAATTTATGTCCCCAAATCCACCACCTACTGTCCCAGTATAGGGCAGCAGTGCTTCACCCACTATTGTTTGCCACCCCTCAGGCAACCGCATATGGACTGTATCATCCAGTCTTTTAAATACATCTGGCCACCATGTCCCTTCAAGGGACCTAGAACTGCACCTCATATGAGCCCACCCAACCTGTTCCACCCTCTAGCCCTACCCCAACCCAATATTCATTTTTGCCAATGAATTGAGTACAGATGTCTCTTCCCATATGCCAACAAAGTGATAAGTGAGCTGGCAACGGCCACCTTTGCACCATCAGTGTTTATTAACTTCCACCCTTACTAGGGCTATTTTGATATTGGATTCCCCACCAAAGAAAATGCAGCTGCTGCATCAGCTACATCATTAATATACAAAAACACCCTCATTACCACCACCCAAACATGTCTCTCAGTTGAACTACACTCATGGTGACCTTTGCAAACCTCCCCTCACACCTTCCCCCTCAAAGAATTTATGAGGACTTGATGTCAAGGCTGTCCACTTAGCTGAAAACCATATCCTCTAATTTATTGCCCCAAGTGGTGCTGAACAACTCTCAGCACCTTGAGCAATGGCCACCATTACCCTCCACCAGCTGAACATGGCCCAGAACATCTCACCATGTGCCTATATCCCATTCACACTTGACCAGTTCTTTTGGGCTCAAACTGAAATTAACGCACAATCTTCCCCTTTTTATAAAACTGACCATATAAAAAATGTCAATATAATTCAAACTCTGCAAACACAGAAAACTCCACTCATGAGGCCACACCAACAGTGTGAAGGAGGATATTGGTTGCCCCCCAGGTTAAGCACTCATGTATTAGTAACAAAATCAAGCAACCCAAATCCAAGCCAGATGAATCCAAACTGGCCAAACCCCAGGCTAGTCATTGCATATCCAGATCAACCAATCAGGAGCAGGTTTAGACCCATGTTCAATCCAGAAAATCTCCCGCCCCAAAACCCTACCCCACCAAAGTCACCTACCACCCTTTCTTACTGAGTCAACCAAAATCCCTGGAACTTATTGGATGAAATAACCAAATCTGGTAAAATTGTCAACCCCCAGTTCTCTAATTGATTTAGCACCTCGTTTTTTTTCAGACTTTGATGCCCAGCTCTGACCAACCAATATGTCCCTAAACCCAATTCCACCCGTTTCTAAAATGATCACCAGAAGGCTGAGGTTGAGGTGGCTTCACCCAACCATCCTTAATTTTTCAGATTGTGTGCAATATCTATCGCAGAACTTAAAAAAGGGCTGTACCCCCTTGTTCCACTCAAATTTTCCTCCTACCGCAAAAGAGGAAATCCAATGCCTCTATGAAACTGCCACCACCGCTGTCAAGCATGTTGCTGAACTGGAAGGCTTTTCCCCATCCACACGCACCACAAGAGCCAATACTGCAAAATTAGAACAACTTTTCAACGTTCACATCCGGGCTGAACATCATGTTGCTGAATGCATAGAGGCTTTGATCCAGGCACAAATTGTCGATCTCAATAACTATCTACTTCACCTTGACCCTCATCCCATGGATTCCCCAACCCCTTTGCTCTCAGCACTGATCCATCTTTACAATGCTGAACCTGACAATGATCCGCCTGATCCCCCTATCCCTTCACCATTATGGGATAAGCGGCTTGCTGCTGTGCCACCTGGTAGGTTATTTTCTCATTCCTTTTGTGTTTTACGCTGCTTGATAAGAGTGGTCAGTTCATGTTTTTTGGGTTGCTTAATTTTTAGAGTTTTTGTTTCAGTATTGTCCATCCCCTGGTCAGCTTGCCTCGGTTATATAAAATTGGCTTAGTATTTCCTGCAATCTTTATTGTAATACCAGGAAACATAAACCTTGTAAAACCCATGATTTTTTGACCTTGATATTATTATAAGCTTAATGATAAGTGTTTTACCTGTTCAAATTATCAGCTGTATTGTTAAGAACATCAATATTCAATATAATTTCTTCGTGGTTCTTGCTTACTAGATTTTTTAAGGATACTTCATTGATTCCATGCCCACATAGGTTAGTCGCTACTTCTCTGGAATCTCGTTCACACTGAGTTGAATCATGGCATGGGTGTATAATCTCTGAAGTTTTCTAAAAGTTCCTGAACTCATCTAGTTTCATAAATAGCCACATTTAAAGATTATATATCAGATAAATGAAATTATGATTGATAATGTTTTAAGGATATACAATCAGATCCTATGGCAAATTATTGATCTGGTGGCAATAAGTAGCTATTCTTTAGCTTATTTGCTATCTAAAAAGCTGTCAGTGCAGCGATTGGTGCTAAATAGAGATTTGCATAATAAGCATTAATATGTTATAGCGCAGAATTTTTGAGTTGATTTCTTATAATTTGTAATTATAACAATTTTATATCTCCTTTGTTTGACCAAACATAGGGGGTAAAGGATAAGAATGGTGATTAGGGAGAAATGGTTTACTTGGCGTTGCCATCGACAGGCCAGCTCCCTCTAAAATTATTTATGAACTTGGCATATACTAAATATATGACATGTCCTAAGGTAAAGGCCTTTATGATCTGTTCATCCATTGACTTTGATCCATAATCTCACGAGGTCATTTTACTTTATGTTTTTTGTCCCTAGTAAAATTGTGATTTATCATAATATAGTCTTATCTACCCCACTTCAAAGCTGAGCAATGCTTGTCAATACTTGTTGTGTAGCGCCCTCTATTTTACCTTGCTATTTTGTAATAAGTAGTAGTCTTTAATTTCTATCTGAGTTATGGTTCATGTGAGGTTCTCATATAACTGGGTGAGATAACAAAACCCTCAATTATACATAAATATTTTAGGTTTCTAGTGTCTTCTAACTTCTGTCTTATAAAACTTCTCTCACTCCGCCTCTCCTATAGATTTATACAAGAGAGGATTAGGCTGTTATGCAAATAAATCCTTTTCTACGCCTCCAAAATTGCACATTTTACTTCAGGTAAGTCTCCTATACTGATGCCTTTTTACAAATTACTCCCATCACCAAATTAAAATTAAAAATACTTTTATTCTATATTTACAGTAAGTACAATTAATTTTTTAAGTTTATTCAAGTATGTTGTCCAGGGGATGGACATTACCAATACTCACTGAGCAAATAAACTAAATTACCAAACGAATGGAAGAATAAAACCAAAGCAAAACCTCCACCCAGGTGGGGATTAGAAAATTACTAAGCCACCATGGCAGAGGTGGTGAGGGAGGTTGGGCAGCTCTTCTACAGGCATATTGTTCATGACAGAACCATTGTTGTAGAAGAGGACAAAAGTGGAGAGACAGGGCGTTGGGACATGAGCGTGGTGGGGGTGAATGGAGGTGAAAATTGGTTTCTCATCTTCAAGTTCTATTTGGAAGACAGCTTCAACCAATTCTGATAGATGATGTTCAGCTCAAAAAAGGGCATCAGGAACTGGGAAAACAGTTTATATTGTGCTGGGTAATTTTACAAGAGGGTCAAAATCTGCTAGTTTCGCCACATGTATGACAGTGGCTTCAGCAGCTTTAAACAATCTGGTGGTTTTGGCCTGTGCTGCTTTTGAAAAATCAGGAGGAAAGGCGAGTGGGCTCAGCCTTTTGTAAAAATTGATCCACTAATTGGGTCACTGCTTTGTAAAGGGTTAGGCAATGGATGAAGCCACTGCAGCTACAGTGAGCTGGTGGTCACTTTGGCAGGGGACAGAATTAGATTGAGGATCAAATCGTTTAGGGGATAGGGTTATGTCAAAATCTTAATTGAGAATTTGTCCCATTTGTAATCCATCATGCTGAGAGGTTCACCCTTTTTTCATGATAACTTTGACTGATTTAAAACCAGGGCCAATAGGTCCTAAGGATTCTGGTTCACAAAAAAAATTTGGAAGTAGAATTTTGGGTGGGTAATATTTGAATGGGTTGCTTGGTGTGAATGAAGGTCAAAGCCTAACTCTGATTGGCGTGGTTGATTTTGGGTGGGATATGTTGTTGGATGTTAGTGGATGCTGAATTCCCACTATGGTCACTCAAGAAAGAATGTTTAGTAGGAGGGGCAACAATAACCCCGCATTAGAATCCACTGAAAAGGGATCAGAAGCCGCATCAGAGGAAGTGGCTTGGGGTCAGGTTTTTAAATGGTCAAATCCAAAACAGAGGGTACAATTTTGGCGACCATTAACCACATGAGATAAAAAGAGATGCTCAAGTGCCGCTGTGATATGAGCATGGGGGGATTTGTTGGGCTATGGCAGGGTGGTGTATGATTATGGTGGCAGTGCGCGAAGTGCAGCAAAGAGCTCTACACTAAAGGGAATGGTGAAGACGAGGTTGGAATGTGTCCCATACGCCAAAAGCCCACCATCAATCGTTCATATAAAATCTGGGGTGGGAGGTGGGAAGGGAGGGATGCAAAGGACACTACCAGTGTGTTGTATGAAGGGAGGCGATTATGGGTTGTAGGGATGGGAGTATTTCTGTAAATAAGAGGAGTAAAAGCCGCTGAAGCAGCGTCCTTGTCTATCTATAAGCCAATGTCAAAATATCCCTTAAATAGGTGGAAATTGGTAAAGCCTGCCAACACAAATGCAGCGGTGACCAGTTTGATAATTGCTTTATCATTATATGGGAAATAATTCCCATAGTCAGTAAATGGGAAAAATCAGATATTGGAATTAGGGAGGGCGAGAGGATGGGGGCAATAAGGGTGGATGCTAGCAGGGTGAAGCACTAAGTTTCATGGGGGACAAAATGCCTGGTAAAGGATGTTGGGCTATTCAATCCCATGCAAACGCGTTTGCTCACAGGGTGGAAAATGCTAGGTGATGGTTTGCCACTATCTCAAAATTGGAGCATCAGGTGGCGGATCTGCGGACACTAATAGGAAAAATGGATGTGGCCAGAGGGCAGTAGTAAAACAAACGCTCTTATAAATCTTTGCTCAAAAGTGAGATTGAGCGGAAAGAAAAGGTTTACAGTAATTACAAGCAATTTACCTATAATATATTTTTTCAGTTAACTAATTCCTGCTCTCTCTTTAATTTAAATTTTGAAAATACCCCCTTGTTGAATTTTTCTTTACTGATCAAATGCCAGTCCACCATGGGAAAGTGCTTATTGTACTTTAATAAAGTTTTCTTGGCTTAATTAGGAGCATCCAATAAAGGCATGACCATCACCTCACAGAACCCATATTATTTGACCATTTTGCAATTTGATTTTTAATGCCAATAAGGAAGCACAAAAACTGTACCCAAGAAGAAGATGTAGCCTCCAAGAAGAGCGCTTATAAACCACAAATCATAATACCTTTTATTGCAAGTACTCTCACCTGTGAGGACACTTTTCTATTTGTTTTATTATTTCATATTCTTTTAGTAAAATTTCACCATTCCAGTTTTTTGGTTTGTCTTTCCTTATCCGCATTTTCTGGCATCATGACATGTATTGAAGCCAGCATGCCTTTGCTAAGATGACTGACCCCTCATCAGATAAAGGGATTTAGTGCCATTTTACTTCTTCTTACTTGGTTGCTCAGGTGATTCCATAGACACTGTGAGCTAAAACCAAAGCAAATATGAGATCATCTGGTTTGTACAAATTAAAATGGGTGGAAGAGCTGATTGTCCTATATATATTAGTTGAAATGATAATAAACACGTGTAGGTATGGAACACAAAATTATACCTAGAACTGTAAAGGCAGCAAGCATAGATTGAAGGTTATTGACAGGAACTCAGAGTGCCAAGAAAAAGACCTGGTTTACATTGAGGGCATGCAAGGGCCCACGACGTCATCCAGAGTCCACAAGGTGCCGCTGGTATGTTGGGACTGATAATGGAGCTTAAGGAAGGCATGAAAGGGGCTGATCAAGGGACCTGGTTCCTATTGGCTGCTAGCAATTACCATAGTAAGAGGTTTATTACTAATAAGGGTCATTTAAAAGCCAGGAATTGGTTAAAATCAACAATATAAAATGAAGGTTGCTGGTTCTTATACTAAAAGGAAGGGAAGATAAACGAGAGTCAATGGGCTCTAGCGCATAGAATTAAACTTAAACGATTTTTAAGGAATTCACTTGTAATTTAATTACCCACTTCAAGTTGCATTTTATTACATTATCTCTAAAAATCTTGTGAAAAATTGATAATATCGACCCATGTTTAGCGCTCCTTCCCTTTGAATTTTTACATATAAGAAGATTCTTTAGTAAAAGATTTTCATCTGGAGATATCTTAGTTTCAAAATTTTTTTCCATGCATTATAATACCTCTTGCCATCCTATGTTCGAAAAATCTTTTTACCATGGTGGATCCTGTATTGCAGCTTCTCAAAATTTAGGTAATAACTGTTGGTTTCTCTACAATGTTTGTTTAATTTTAAGGAAACATGGATAAGTTGATTCCTGATGATGGGTTTAAGGTCGTAGGAACAGATATGGAATAACTTACACTAACCAACTATCATTCATGGTATGTTCTAGATTAGCGATCTGAGTAAGTGGTAGAGCTTTTGGGCTTGAGCCACCCTCTGCTCTGATAGGATTTAATGTCCTATTTAGATTAATAGTTAGATCCTGGGATCTTAAAGTCTTCCCATCATGAGTTATTTAGGATGTTGAGAATTTCATTTAGATTGTTCCATGGTGTTATTTTCTCCTGATAATATGGCATTTACACAATTACTCTGAATCCCATTAGTTCATTTAGCTTCAGTACTACATGAGAAGTGAAGTTGTTCCCATTGTCAGTAAGTATATTCTAAGAGCAACCAGATTGTTAGATAATTTGCTCCAGAGTAAACATGGAATTGTCATTTTAAATCCTTGATTACCTATCCTCTACCCACTTGGTCAAATGGTTTTTGGCCACTATGATGTACTTAAATTCTCTACAGATCGTAGATAAATTTATTTTACATAAATTTAGACAATATAAATGCAAAGTTGTCTTGACCAGGTGGTACCCAGTGGCCTTTCATTATGGTATCTTGCTGGCATTCCTTTTAAGAGTTGATGGGCTCCTAGACATCAAAGTGCATGGACTTCCAGTAATGATGCTGTTTCAATTGCTCTTATGTTTTCCTAAACCGCCAATGTCCAATCACCTGGTTTTCTTAATAATATAGGCTGTAAGATAGGAACCTCAGTATTAGGTATTTTCACTTATTTGGCAATATAAACAGTGATCATCCATTAACAAAAGTATTCTTTATATGCTTTTTTAAGTGCACGCTGGACTTTCTAGAGCTCGTTATTAAGTAACTAATCAACATCTTTTTTAAAAAAGCTGTATAATAGCTCAGTAATTTTCTTTCTCTCAATTAGCCCACTTTTTTGGTCAAATCATGATTGATTAATTAAAAAAACCCAACTCCACTCGTCATTGGCCCTCTCAAGCTCTCCTATGTCAATGAGCTCAATGCCCGCTGTCCCCTTGTGGGGGCAGGGGGGCGCCCCCTCCTAGTTTTTTTGCCTCTGCTGAAACGCGCCAGGGTTGGTTCTACTAGCCCTCCCAACTCGGCTGGTCACTTTGTCCCACCTAAGAACCTTGCTTTACACCTCACCAGCACTCAGGCGGTGCCTTGTTGCCCCCTAGTACTCCCTCAGAGCACCATGCAATTTGGCCTTCAGGTCAAATATGGCAAATTGTTCCCATATTCAATTACTCTATCATTGAACTTGCCCAGGATCTTTGCATCCTGTGGGCTTCATCAACTTTCACCACTTCAAGGGGTATTTTGACCTTGGCTTCTCGAGAGAAGCTGATGCGGCAGTTGCAGCTACCATTCCCCTGGTGTTCCAGGGTGTACCCCTCCCTGCCACTCAAACCCAGTTGCCCACTGATACCACTCTAGTGTTTCAGTTCGTGGGCCTCCTTACCACCTCCCCCAAAGTTTTATATAACGAACTGTTGGCCAGTTTGTCATCATACAGTTTGGACCCCATCCTCCAATTTGTGGTTCCCATTGGCGCCTCCTGCCTTGCAGGCCCTTATGTATTTGCAACCATACATCCCGCTTCTATGGAGGTTTCCCTCTTGATTTTCCCTCGCACCATCCTACCTCTGCCCCAGACCATCCTTTCTGGGCCCACGTGGATGGAGTGTGCACCATCTACCATACCTGTTTCGAACTGGACCATTCAAAATGATGCTGCCCCTCAAAAACCTAAGCCGCAGCCCACACACCTGACTCTTTGCACAATGACCCAATAGCTGACCCAGTTACTTTCTTCACCTGGGGCACTTCCCTCCCCCTCCTATCCAAAAGCTGGAACCTGCAGCTGGACCAGTCCCAGCAATCAGGTACAGTGTCCCCAAGCCCCTTCTCCTCACCCAACCAACCAGGGGTCCAACTGAACTCCAGTTAAATTTTAAGCCACACTTGTTTTATCCCAAGCCTCAATCCCCCATGCCAACGCATTCTCATGATATAATTATCATCAACCAAAATCCCTTGAATTATTTGAACGAAGTAGATGAATTGGGTTATACTGCTCCAAATTGGTTGACCCTCCTTGCTTTGAAAAGTTCATTGATGCCAACTATACAGCCCAATTCCCCCCTCACTACTATTTGCCTCGCCCTGGTGACCCCATATTCCGATCAGTCCATCAGTTATTTGAAGAGGTAGTTTCCTCCTATCATGATATTGTGCTCCAATCCACCGCAAGTTTGTCTGTCAAGGTTTTATCTAAAGGCCTTTCCCCCCTCCCGTGGACCCCGCGCTAACCCTCCCACAAAAATGAGAATTCCTCCACCACTACTCCTATTTCAAAAATATGCTCAAACTCTTAGCACAACAAGCTAGGTTTGGACCAAATATCGCCATACCCCCAAAGTTGTGTACATGGCTTCTCCCATGCACGCCACCAGCCTTATATGTGAGAAGACCCTTGCTGCTTACCTTTCCAACTGCCTCAAAAAAGGTATCCCTTGGTCAGCGCCACACCCCACCCTGGACCCCTAC
Organism: Massospora cicadina; assembly: GCA_022478985.1. Classification (NCBI taxonomy): domain Eukaryota; kingdom Fungi; phylum Entomophthoromycota; class Entomophthoromycetes; order Entomophthorales; family Entomophthoraceae; genus Massospora; species Massospora cicadina. The sequence goes on along the minus strand of JAKSZP010001874.1, from coordinate 1,257 downwards.
TTCCATGACGCGCCTACACCCCTGATCTTTGCTTTGTGCCACTACCTGTCCTCCCCCAGTTGAGCTCACCCAGCCTCCTGGTCACCCCTCTCCCTCCAGCATGGTCTGTTAGTGGTTTCCGCTTCTGACTTGGTTGGAGTTTTGCGTTGCTTTACAAATCATTAGAATGGCTTCAGCTGTGTTGTTATGACTTTTGGTGTGGCTTTTTTCATTTGTGCTTGGTAATGTCTATCCCATGGTCAAAGTGCCTCGATTAGATTTATGTATGATAGCTCAGTATTTAATGCTACAATTGAAAGTCAGAATAAGCAACCGTTATGTCAATTCTTTGCCCCATATCAGTGTATTTTTTAAAATAGTAGGCCTGTATCTTCAAACTCATATCACCAGTCTCACCTTAGTTCTTTAAAATTCTGTAGCCACCAGAGCAAGATTGGTCCATGTTATTTGAATTTTACACCTATATCATACATTTGGAACTGTTTACAGGCGTTGATCATGGCTAAGCACTCTTTTCTATCACTATGTAGTTCCTCTTGTCACATCCGGGACTCAGCTACAATATGCCATATGTGTTCTATCCTCGCCATCAAGCTAAAGTATTGCTCCTATGGCGGTGAGGGAAGTATCTAAAAGTTTTATCCCAACCTCTTGTGCTAGACTGAGAAAGGTTCCATTACAGATGCAAGCGGGGTCTAAAAGAACCTGAGGTTCCTTTGTTATATATGGGTGATTTGGACCACATTGTTGATGAGTGGTGGATCACTGCTCTAGCCCCCATGGACTTCCACTGTACCCCCTTTTTTAATTCTTCCCTTTTTAGATTATATTAAAGGAGGTCTGTAGTGGGTAGCTCTGATCATGAGCCACCAGAAGGACACCCAGAAACATCCCACCCCATTATGTCATAACTTATCCCTTCAGGAACCAAGATTGTTGGCCTCAAAACTTGGAAACCCCTTAATGAATCAGAAAATAGGTTTGAGTCACCAAATACAAGGTTACAGTTCACAGGGTACTGATTTGAGTTAATACTTTAACCTTAGAAATTTCATTTAAATTGTCTGGCGGATTTAATAATCTAAGAAGCAGGATATGCCAAATGTTTAATTCAGGTGAATAGAACTAGTATTATCTATTAAAGTACCTCCGCTGTTGATCCAAGTCATCTGCCACCAAAGCCTTTTATGATTTGCTACAAATCAATCAGAAATCCCTCCCCATTAATGCCGCTTTTCCTAAGTCATCCAATGGAAA